>JAJJWW010008172.1:0-155331 GCA_023531295.1 Papaver armeniacum
AAGTTATTAATAAACATTCATAATTGTTCATCTATTATCTTTTGAATGGATTAGTTTAACAAAATATAGTGAGGGGTGTATTGTGGGATTTCCTGCAATTACAAACTCTTTATATAGGGTATTACATAGTGGATGACAGCTAAGCTGTCCTTTGTTTTCAGGAATGACTTGCGAAATATCGCAAGTCTACAAGTATATAATCTCGCAACTGTCCTAGATTTCGCTAGGTCTTCACATCTTTCTCGTGTTTTGGCTGTCGTCATTCATTGCGTCATTTATATTACTCATCTGCGATACCTTCGCAATGCTGTCGTTATTAATCTCGCGAGGTGTTGATGTCGCGATATTCTGATCCTACACTTTATACCTATGAGAAAGAACTACTTGCGGTGGTAATGTCAAGTCACTAAGTGGAGACACTATCTTTTTGGCCACCATTTTTATCATCCCACTTGATCAACAAAGCATCAAATATTTCATGGATGAGAAAATAACCTTTGTTTACAACAAAGATGGCTTATGAAGTTGTTAGAGTTCAACTACACCATCAATTACAAGAAAGGCATGGAGAACAAAGCTGCAGATGCCCTGTCAAGACTTCCTTCTTTTTCTCTATGTTCAGTCATTTATGTATCTACACCTTCTTGGGCTCAAGAGGTCATTCAGAGCTATGACATAGATAAATGGGCCACAACCATTATTCCTCAGCTACTGGTGGTCCTTCCTCCATTCCTAACTGTACTTATATCGATGGCATTCTGAGATATAAAGGCAGAATTTATATAGGCACCAACAACAATCTCAGGTATACTATCTTGAAATCTATTCACTCTTCTGCGGTTGGAGGACATTCAGGCATGCAAGGCAGTTACATAAGAACAAAGATACACTTTTATTGGAAGGGCCTTAAGAAGGAGATGTTATTATTGGTTAGCTACCAGAGGAACAAGGGTGAACACAATTTTCCTGTCAGGTTACTAGAACCTTTACCAATCCCAACTCAGGCTTGGTGATAGGTGTAGAATACACTGTATTTACTATCTAGTAGTTACGCTTTCTTTGCTATTTTTCTTGTGAATTATGTACTTTACGCATGTTTTTGAGTTACTAGGTACTCTTGAGTCCTTGGGAGCAAAAGAAGAAGAAATCATTCATTTGGAGCACAAAGTGGCAAAAGGTCAATTCACGCGCGAAGTTATATTCGGAGAAGCCGAGACTAGGTTGCGCAAGAAGGAGGTGAAAAATGAGCTGTCGGTTCTGCAAACAAACAATTGAAGCAAGGAAGAGTTAGGCGGTCGGTTCTGCAAACCGACAGGCCAAAGATGAACCTGGGATGGCCCTTATCCATTTCCAGGCGCCTAAGCTTAGTAGCCATTCTTACATTGCCCTAATTCGAGAGGCGTTATTATCTTCTCAATTATTAGCATCTTTGAAACTCAGAGAGGCTGCTCGAATCCTCGAATCCAAGAGAAAAGGAAAAATTGATGCTCTATGTTATTTGGTTAATTAATGGAATTAGGATAGTGTTGATGCGAAATGCATGAAGAAGAGGCGTTGTCAATAGAAGAAATCAAGAAATTCACAGAGAATTGGATGAAGAACAAATCGAGTTGTTATTTGAATCGAGAATTGGTTAGGGTTTCTAGAGAGACCTACGTGATGAGCGAAATGGAGGTGAGGTCGATGATCGTTCATAGATTTCAAATGGGTTTGAGAGATTTGGAGTCAGGAAGTGATCTTTGTAATGAGGCGACCAAGAACTCGAGAAGAAGACAGGAACTGAGAAGGGTGAAGACAATGTTTGCTCTGGATTGGAATTGAGTTTAGATGCTGGTGTATAGATTAGGGCTTCACTGTTGTTTAATCGAATCAAGGAAAGGGAGTCTGTGATTGGAGCTCAGGAAGAAATGGAAGCAGCTGTTGTCGAGTAAGATGGGTCTCGATCTGAGGGGGGTTGAAGTTGTTAAAACTGAGCAAGGGCTCTGAATCGAGAATTGGAGTGATTTTGAGCTCATGGTGATATCACAGCAAAATGAATGGAGAGTACTGTGAAATGGGGTACTGGCATTGAAGCTGAGTGTTGAACGGAGATGGGAGTAGCAGCAACTGAGATGGTTGTGTGGTAATTAGGTTCTGAAATTAGGGTTTTGGTTGAATCTGAGAATGGTTTGTGTTTGAATCGGTGAGAAGAAATGGGTTCTCATCTGTTTGGGTGTTGAATAAAATTACATGGAGATGATGCTTATGCCCTGTGGCGAGGCGAGTTATGGAGTTCTTTGGAGGCTGTTTGTGTTGATTGTTTGAGCTCAAGGCGAAATGGAAATCCTACTGCGAGAGGGAAGAAATGGCATTGCGGGGCTGGCAATGAATTGTTGTGGAAACTCATGGCGAGTATGGGATTCAAGACTATTTGAAACTACGAGGAAGTATGAGTGAGAAGGAAGTATTTGCAATGGCACGAGCTTGTGGCTCTTAAGTTGCGTGGTCGGGTGGAAGTGATATGTTGCAACTGGAATTGCGGGGTTACGCTACGATTACAAATCGGGGTTTGTTGCTATGGGTGTTGTGTATGAATGACAATGAAGCCGGATGGTGAAAGCGAGCAATAATCGGGTCGAGAGTTTGGAATGAAGGGATGCTTGGTGCAGTGTTGCAATGAGCTGCAAATTGCACTGGAGTTAAAGCAAGTGCTTGAAGGAATTGTGTTGCAGCTTCAGATGGTGGTGCGAGATGAATAAGCTGGCATGTATTTGTGCAATATTAGCGAGATGAAGTGCGGCACATGGTTTGTGGAGGTGCAACTCAATTGGTCGAGTTTGAGTCGGAAATGAAGTTAATGTTGAGAAATGGATAGCGGTGAGAGTGGAGGCATGTGTTGTGGGCGGGGTTCTTCGATAGTAATGTTTGTGAGTATGGCGGTGAGTCGGAGCCGGATAGGCGGTGCAAGCAAGCCGAGATGGCTCAATGGAGATGTTGGCAGGATTGTCTTTGAGACAATGGGTTTTGAAAGGAGGATTGAGCTCTGGGCTGTTGATGTTGCTTGTGAGTTCAGTGGAGAATGGAAAAGAGCTGTGACATTAAGTTGAGCTGATGGAACAAGTGAGATGCGGTGAACAATGTTGGTGTTGCATTACGGAGAGGATTTGTGATGAGTGCGCCGTTGCATAGGAGGTGTTGGCAAGGTCTGAAGATCAAGGAATGGATGAGACATGAACCGAAATGGAAGAGAGTTTACTAGCGAGAATGTAATGCGGGGAATGAGCTTTGTGTTGTTTGAATCAAGATGAGAGAAGATTCACCGAATCTGGCGGGGCCATCATGGGCGGTGAAGCACAATGATGGTGTCTTTGCACAAGCTTAGGGCTAGTGCAATGGCTTGATCGACCAAAGCGAGAACCCGACTTTCGGCTGATCCGATTACAACCCGTCCAACTTCGATTCTGACCCAATCCGACTGAGTTGATTGACCGATCCGACCTGGGTTGACCCGATGACAAGGCGGACTTTGCCGGTCCACCGTGAGCTTTTTCCGGCGACTTTCCGGCCGATTTCCGGCCACAATCCCAGACTTTCGGCGACCGTTTTTGGGGCGTATTTTCTACACGGGTTTCTCATTCTTGTGGGCTTGGTGGATTCTCACCTAATGGACTTTGAAGACTAGACCTAATTTTAGAAGTTGGAGAAAGCTATAAAAGGGAAGGTCTTCTACAACTTATGGATATTTTTCTTGGAATTTTGGAGAGCCACTTTTATTTTACACTTCTAGGGTTTGGTTTTGTTCTTCTTCTTCCTTGTTTATTATTGAATATTGATGATGATGAACTCCATAGCTATGAGTAGCTAAACATCTTATTGGTTATGGGATAAAAGTTGATTTCTCAACATGCTTTTGATTCAATGAATTAGTTTTGTCTCGGTAATTATTGTTTGTGATTCACAATTAATAGTGTTATAAGATTTGAAAACTTGTTAGGTTGAGTCCGGAATCAATCCGATTTGTGTTCATCTCTAGAGCTATATTAGGGTTTTCAATACGAAAGCGTTGTTTATCCACGATTCTAAGTAACATAATTGTGATTAGTGCTTATAGTGATATATCCTATTAGTCACAAGTGAATCATAACTTTTGTTAAAACGTTTAGTGCTTTTAGACATTCGTTTGCATTGATGAGTCTTATTCCATAAATCTTAATGCTTTTAGGGAGTTAAACTTAATTGTGCTTTTACACTTTAGGTTGCTTTCGGCCGAAAAATTCACATATGCATCTTTTAATGTGGTTGTGATGAAAACAGGGAATTAACGGGTTATACTTGCGATCAAGATATCCTAGGACTTTTAATAAATACGAGATTAAATACCAATTCTAATCATTGATGAAAATACATGTTTGTGAATGATACCATCCCTTGACCAATATTCTCTCCTTATTGATAATTTGAATTACTTATTTTGCTTTTAATTACTTTTATTTGCTTAAATACAACAAACATACCTTGGGTTACTTTAGAAACTAAAAGTTTATAACAACAAACGCCTCTCTGTGGATACGAACTCTTTCTTATCGAATACTATATTTATATTTAGTTGATTGAGAAAGTAAAATTATATTTGACGGATTGACAACCGACCACTTGGGAACACATCACCATGGACTCATAGAAGGCTTACCCATTTCAAGTAAAAAGGATGTTATTCTTGTTGTGGTTGATAGACTCACAAAATATAGCCATTTCATTGGTTTAACTCATCCATTTACAACTTACACTGTGGCTCATGAGTTCCTTACTCATGTTTTCAAATTACATGGTCTCCCATCTTCCATTGTTTCAGATAGGGACAATATTTTCACTAGTAACTTTTGGCAGGAGTTGTTTAAAGCAATGGGCACCAGTTTTGCAAATAAGTAATGCTTATCACCCTCGAGATGGCCGAATGAAAGAGTGAATGCATGTTTGGAAAACTATCTCAGATGCATGACTGGACATCAGCCTAAGCAATGGTTCAAATGGCTACCATTGGCAGAATTCTGGTACAATACAAACCATCACACCAGCTTAAACATGAATCAATCCAACGCATTGTATGGCTACTCCCCTCCACACCTTGCTTTTCCAAATGAAGCACTTACTTATGTTGTTGTTGTTGAAGATTATTTAGCTCAAAGGGATACGATGCTGGAACTGCTGAGAGACTCTCTTCACAAAGCACAAGAGAGAATGAAAGTATTTGCTGACAAGAAGAGAACTGATAGAAAGTTTGTGGTTGGTTACTTGGTCTTCTTGAAGCTTAAACCCTATAGGCAATCATTCATTGCTCTGCACAGGAATTTCAAACTATCATCAAGATACTATGGCCCATTCCCTGTGATTGCCAGTGATTGGCCAAGTAGCTTACAAACTACAACTTCCTTCTTCTTCTCAGTTTCATCATGTGTTCCATGTGTCTCAGTTGAAGAAGCGTATAGGCTCTCACCGCTATCATCGCTCTAACTCTTCCAAAACCGATCTTTGATGGAGAAATTATACTCAAACTATTAGCCATATTAGGCACAAGGAAATCATTAGGGGACGTCGTGATACCATTCCTCGATGTTGATCCGGTGGTCTCACTCTAACCGCATCCCGATGTTACTTGGGAGGATGTTTCAAATGTCAAGGCTCATTTCCCTAAGTTTCATCCTTGAGGACAAGGATGATTTAAAGATCAGGGTATTGTCATGTGCCTGTTGAAGATGACTGCCTATATCAGTACAGGGATGATGTTAGTATTTTTAAAATTACGTTAGTAATAAATGTCAGGTTAATTACTTTCTTTAGCATTAAGTTAATCACCATCGTGTGGAAGTGTAGTGTCCACGTGCAGTCAGTTGAGCCGTTGATGCTCTTAGTTAGGGTTTGTGTAGTATTTATACTCGCTTTCCTTCCCTGTACTAAACTTAAGAAATTGAATAAAGAAAACATCTTCTTTCCCGTGGACGTAGGTCTTCATGGACGAACCACGTTATATGCTTGTGTTGATCTTTACTTTTCATGTTCTTTATATCTTGTTTATCTTTGAATCTTGAATGTTAAGTAGTTTATTGCCTTTAGATTCATTTGGATGTAGCCATCAGAAAATATGCAACTACAGTTTGTATAATATTTATTCTCGCTTTCCTTCCCTGTACTGAACTTAAGAAATTGAATAGAAGTAGAACTCAGACAAGTGTGGCTGCAGTTAGTGTTTTGTACTCGTGATTCTCTTGTACCTCTCATAATATCATCAGTAACCATATATATTTGTATCTGAATCATTGTGATAGAATATACAAGCCAGCTAAGTCTTATGGCCTAGATTGAGCTGCTAGATTAGACAAAAAGTGTTGCAGTTCAAAGAAAAAGTGTTGTCTATTAGTTAACACTAGTTCTCTCTCCTAGCATTTGCTTGCACTTGAACTAGCAGCGAGATAGTTGCGTTGAATGGACCAGCGCCACAAAAATCACCTTTTCATTGAATGGTTTACCGTTGTTGTCTCCATACATAAAGGTTGGCTACTCCATACATAAATTTTCTTCAGAGTCTTGGGACAAACTGAAGAAAACTTTTGCAACGTTACTGTGAAAGTTGCAAACCAAAAAGAACAAAACTATCGCTATGTTGAGATAGAAATTGCGAACCTAATTGACAATGTCCCTACCTTGTATGCTCACTTGTTAGAGAATAGGAAATTTAGTCTTTATTTTTCCTGTTATGGTATTTTTTTTCTGTTTATAGTTTTAGTTGAAATTGTTATGTCTTGTATGCCAAGCTACGACAATTGTATTCCCTGTATGACAAGTCATGTAAACACACAAACACACACACACACACACACACACACACATACACATACACACACACATATATATATATATATAAAGTTTAATGCTCGGTCTTCTCTCACATTGAGAAACCTATCTAAACCTATATCTTGTCTTGGTATCGCATGATCGATCCAAAATACGACATGTTTTAGTGCTTCTTTTCTTTTTTCACCTACTGACTTCTCAATCTTATTTTCATGGTTACTACAACTTCTCAATATTCATACACTTCTTCTTTAACTACATCTGCTTCCTCTACGACTTCCTCAATGTCTTCTTTTTCTGCCACTTCTTCTTTATCCTTAGATCAGGTACCCTTTGAGCATCTTCATGGTGTTGTTTCAGAGAAACTAACTGGTCACAACTATCTGATATGTAAAGCTCAGGTTCACGCCTTATCTACAAGGCTATGATTTAGATAAATATGTAGATGCTTTCTTGCAAGTCCACCAGCTCTTTGTCAATAATCTCCTAATCCACGGTTTTTGTCCTGGAGATGCACAAATAAACTTCTTTTCGGGTGGATTATTTCTTCTCTCACTTCTTCAATCCCAGCTAAGTTTAAGGAACGTGATACTTCTTTTGCCATATGGACCAAGCTTGATGCTCTATTTCCATCCAAAACTGATGCACATCTTATCCATCTCAAGGAGTCTCTTTCATCCATCAAGAAAGGAAAATCAAACATGTAGGATTACATTCGATCGGTCAAAAATATTATTGACTCTCTTTCCGCTAGTGGTGTTGAAGTTTCGACAAAGAATTCCGACATTTTGTTGTTAAGGGACTTGATTCAATTGTTAGTTCTTTAATCACCATGATAGGTGTCATTACAGGTGATGAATTTGAATCTATGTTGTTATCTTATGATCTCCATTTCACTGCGCAAAATCAGGTTGTTCTCTCTTAACCACTAACTAATATTGCCTCGTGAATAATCATGCGTATGCACCTCTTACAAGAGACGAAAAACTAGATGTTATTTGTCAGATATGCATTAAACCTTTTCACAATGCCCGAGATTGTCGCAAAAGGTTGGATACTGATAACTTATATATCCTCATCGTGATAATATACCACCGCCTAAGAAAACGCCAATAGGGCGGATTTAATCATATGATCGATGATATCAGCAACTTACATACCCATTATGAGTACAATGGACCAGATCATATTCGAACTACCGGAGGTTCTTCCTTGCAAATCTCAAATACTGGTGATGGTATTCTTGCAACTCCCACTCATAAGTTTCTTCTTCCTAATGTTCTTCATGTTCCACATCGCTCCAAAAATTTGTTATCTGTATCTAAATTTTATCTTGACAATAATGTCTTCTTTGAATTCTATGACTCTTTTTGCCTTGTGAAGGATCGCCAAACTCGGGAGGTAGTACTTCGAGGAATGCTTAATAAGGAGGGTATTTATACCCTTCTTATGGTTTCACTTGTTTTGTCTCTTGTGGTGAATGTACTACTTTACAAACGTAGCACTCTCGTTTAGGGCATCCAATGCTGAAAACTATCAAAGCCATTGTCTCTAAGCACAATTTACTTTTTTCTGCTTTCAAATTCTCTATGTGTCAGTCATGTTTACCTAATAAAAGTCATAAACTTAGTTTTACATCTAGCAATAAAGTTTATGAAAATCCTTTGGATCTTATTGTTTCAGATGTTTGGGGTCCTGCTCCAATTTTATCTAATAAAGGTTTTCTGTATTATATTTATTTATTTTTTGATGTTTTCATCCATTTCAATTGGATTATCCTATATATGTACACAAAATCTGACGTTATTGGTATATTTGACGTCTTTTATCGTCAAGTGCAAACTCTCTTTGGTCGAAAGATCAATAATTTCCAAACTGATGATGATACTGAATATAAGAAACTCAACAAAATTCTGCAACAAAACGGTACCCAGCATCGCTTAATTTGTCCCCATACATTTGCTCAAAATGATCTTGAAGAAAGATGACATCGTCATATAGTTAAATCTGGATTAACTCTCTTATCCATTGCGTTTGTTCCTCCTTGATTTTGGTACGATGCTTTTTCCACTGCCACCTTTCGTATGAACCGTGTTCTCTCAGTTCCTGTGACGGACCATAAAATTACGTCTAGCGCGCCAGGGTGCGCAGGCCATAACTTCCTCGATGCTCAGGGAGTACGATGCAAATAAATTAGCTTCCACACCATTACCCTTGTTCTTCGAAGGGTTTAAATACTTGAAGGCTATGGCCGATGCACCTTACATGCATCACTGGCTACCGAGTCTTGTTCATAAGGCATGCCTTGAACTTACGCATATGCCATTTCATGCCTAATCCCCCCCCCCCCCCCCCCCACGTAGTTTGGAAAATTTTAGGTTATCTAAAATAATGAAATTATTCGCTAAATAAAACTATATGCCACAAACGGCGACCCAAATAGACTCCTAACGAATAAGTTATTAATAAAATAAAAACTTTCCTAAAACATCCTTTGAGGCCTTAAACGATGGAATTTGGAAAAAATTCCAAGACCGTGATGCGTATATCAAGTCTTGATCGTTGGTCCGTTTTCCATCAATTTAGACCCCATCTTGAGCTAAATTACGACACTCGGGTTTTTTGCCTCCGAGATAGGCTATAGCTTGCTCATCTGCATCAACTTGTCTTTCTAGTGCCAAGGGTGCATCTATCATGCTCATGCCGTACTTTCTTTAGGCTTATGCAAGCTCCGCTTACTTTCATATTGATATAGTTACTTTCTAGGCCATTCCCAATTCGCAATTGGTGCATATGCCAACTCCGTGTAGCTTGATGATATTTGTTAGAGCACTGCTCGGTCGAACTCGCATGCGTTGCTATGTCAAGCATGTTTGTCAATGTTAGTGATCAAAACTATAAGTCTTGATTTCTAGCCTATTTATAGATGTCTCGGACTAGCTAGGACATAGATAGTGTAGTTGAGCTTAGATTTCACAGACTTCATCATTTGAAGACGAAGAACTACTAAGGGGAGCTTGTGGAACTTCTTAGACAAAAGGTATGTGGATACTTGAACTCGTCTATCACTTGGAAAGTCTATTTCTATTATCTCCTATATTGATACATAAGTCGTGTTAAGATATAGTTTTCTCTATACACATTTGAGATTTCGAAATGAGTATATCTCGCTTACATATGTCTCGAAATATGTGTTCGTAAGTTTTCGATTCGACCAAGTTCATCTTATATCATAAAAAATTTCCGAGTAACATCTTACATGGTTTGTGTGATACAATCATTTGATGTAGGCTTGGAATGTTTCGATAATGATTATTTCAATATCTTGAAAATTGCTTTGATGTTAATAGTGTGTGAAAACGGCTATTATCATTATAGAAGAATATTTCAATGATTGAAATAAAGAGTTTATAATGTTGTAACCATCTTTGGAGATAAGCATAGTGTGTTCGCACATTAGTGTAGAAGTCCAAAACCAGGAACCTAAAGTATGCATACTTGTGCGTATACAAAAAGGTTGTAGGAGATTGGGTAAGTATGCTTACCCGTAAGCATACTGGCGAAAGTTCACGTCCGTGAATTTCTGTTGAGTTTGAAAACCAAAACCAAACTCATCTGGTTACCTAAAGTAAGCGTACTCGTACGCGTACTGGCGGAAAGTTCACGTCCCTGAATTTATGCTGAGTTTGAAAACTAAAACAAACTCAAACCCGGTTACTTAAGTAAACTCAAATCCGGTTACTTAAGTGCGCATACCCATACACATACTTAAGTGTGTTACTTTTCTAAAATCGGTTGTACGTGAAAGTAAATATTTATCAATAAGGAATGCAATCTTTGCAAACCGTGGCTATAATGTTCATGTATTGATTCGAGTGAATCAAACTGATTTTGCTTCAATTGTGTTCTTGTATAATCCATGAGAATATAGCAATTGAACAACTCTTTAACTAGTTTCATTTGAGTCATTTGAACTAGTTATGGTTAAGATGAATAAGGTTGATATGAGAGTAATCATATGGCTAACCTCGGTTAACTATTTGTGAACCAACATGGTGTACACGTTTAGGTACGGTTACATAAACCTAAATGAGGGTACATTTTATTTGTGTGTAACAATCTAAGTTCGATCTAATGGTGAAAGATATTAGCTTGGTTGAATCGGGTTTTTCATCTAACGGTGAATATTGAATGTTTTGTTTCCAAGGTAACTTAGATTGCAAACCCCGATTTGAAAACTATATAAAGGAGAACTCTAGTGGCGGGAAACCTAATCCCCATACCTCTTGTTTGTTACTAGTTGCATAACTAGAGTCAATTCTCCTTTAACCTTAGGTTTCTTCTCGAGACCCCGTAGGTTAACGACTTAAAGACTTCATTGGGATTGTGAAGCTGAGGACCCAACTATTATCTTGTAGTTACGTGATCCGATCTTGTTGTTTCTATTGTGATGAGTACAATTGGAATAATTGACTCGAGATTTTATATCTCCGATAGGCAAGATAGAAAAGTAATCACAAACAAATTCGTCTCATCGTTTGTGATTCCATAATATCTTCTTTCGCTAGTCGATTAAGATTATTGTGAGGTAATTGATAATTCTAGGCTGTTCTTCGGGAATATAAGTCCGGGTTATCGATTGGTTCCTGTTCACCTTGATTTATCAAAAGACGGAATAAAAACTCTTGGGTATTTCTGAGGCAGACAGATTTATTCAATCCTATAGACTTTTCTATGTGAGACAGATTTGTCTATCAAGTCTTCGACTTTGGGTCTTAGAAACTCTTGGTTGTGGGTGAGATCAACTAAGGGAATCAAGTGTGTAGTATCCTACTGGGATCGAGATGTAAGGAGCGCAACTTTTCCTTGAATCAATCTGAGATTGATTAGGGTTCAACTACAGTCCAGTCCGAAGTTAATTGGTAGTAGGCTAGTGTCTGTAGTGGCTTAATGATAGGTGTCTAAAACACCTAATTTTATATCTAGTATTTATGCTTTCTTTGCAAGTTTTTGTGTGAATTATGTATCTTATGTTTGATTTTGAGTATTTAGGTGCAATAGAGTCATTTGAAGCAAACGAAGAGGAAAATGCGCAAAAAACAGTGTCACGAGGCATTACGCGGCGGGTGTTATCGGAGCCCAACCAAGGTTAAGGGGCTGCCAATGGGTGGTTGTATCCAAGCACAGTGGGTGCAAATAGCCGTTCCACTTTTAAAGCCCTGAGAAATAATTCCCCTTCTCTCTTCTCCATTGTTCTCTGCTGTAGCCAAAGAAGAAGAATCATGGAAATCCATGTAAGAAACACGAAATTGAGAGATGGAAAAGCTCGGGTTCGATTAGGGTGAGAGTGCGATAAGATGAACTTGAGATTGGAGTTATTGTTGTTGTCGATTTCGAGAAATAAAGGAGTTGGATTTGTGATGATTGTATACGTAATGGGTTTTGATGGAACCGGTTAGGGTTTGATGATTCGAGATAAAAACGAAGGTTATTATGCTACTATGAAGTCGAGAAGATGGGTTCAATTTGTGGGTAGCTTTGAATTCAAGTTGAGCTGTTGATTTTAAGGGTCAGCGGAATGAAAGATTGAGTTCTTGTACTTGTTTTGCTTGAAATCGAAGTATAGAAGAAGAAAATGATATTTACGGTGGAGAGATTGATGAAGAGAGTCATGGGTTTGGAATCCGGAGCGGCCGTAACAAGATCGAGAGGATGGTGCTGATATTCATGGGCCCTCTTGATGAAATTGCAAGGATTGTGCTTGATGGATTAGTCTCAGATTTGGGTTCTGGTGGATGATTTGGATGTTGTTCGAATTTAAGCAAGAGAACGTGAAAGAGATGGGTCTGTGATTGGAGTTACAATCAGCTGGAAGATGTTGCAGCTGTGCTCAATTGGTGATTAACATAGAACAAGGCAGAGATGGGTTTATTAGAAATGGAATTTGAAGTCAAGAATGAATCTGTTAGGGTTTGCAGAAAGGGATGAAGAACTGAAGTTAAATGGTGATTTTGGTGAATGAGCATAGGGGATTTGTGTTGCTGGCCGTGTGGCGAGATTAGGGTTGAATTGTGAGCGGGTTAGGTGGTGGCGGTGTCAGCAGGAAATGGTGCAGCTTTTATGGCTTGAGTATGCTGACTTGATGAGAAATTGCAACTGGTATTGATGGTGGAGATTCAAGGGAGAGTCTTCTAGGCTAAGGCATAATGGGTTCTTTTTTGGTTACACAACCGCAAGGTAGTTGAACCGAATTGCACGATGAAGCAAATGGTGTTTACAATGGTTGTGACTGGATCCTGCTGGGTTGAACTTGAATGGAAGCTTTTATATTGTTAAAGCTACAGCTGAGCTGAAGCTAGAATTGAATTGCAGCAGTTGGTGTTAAACTGATGTTGTTGATGTGAAACTGGGAATGGTGAAGGATGCAATTGGTTGCTTTCTCAGATGAAGCTGGTATTTAGAATTGTAGGTGGTAATTGGTGGTTGTAGGTGGGAAGATAAATTGAACTAAAATTTGAAATGGAGTTGAGTGGAATTTATGCAACGGCTAGGCATAGTGGAATGGCTGAGCTGCAGGTTAAGGTGGTGAAAGAAGTTGAAGTCAGCTGCAAGCCATGGTTGCGACGGATGGGTTAAGAGCATATTTGAAGGCACCGATGGAGTGGTTAATATGTAATGGGCAATTGGAACAAGAGGAAGCCGGGGTTCAATCTCAAGACTATGAAGTCGAGTAGCAAGGTGATGATGGAGTGTACTTTGGTTTGTTTGCAGTGAATGGAACAATGGGTTTGTCTCTAATCAGGTGTTTACAGGGAAGTAAGAGCTTCTGGTTTTATTTGATAATGATGTATGGCTTCAGAATGGGTTTGCAGTTTGAGCCTAAAGTTGTTGCTGCAGCGAAGTGATGTGGAGGAATCTGTTGGCAGAAGCATGCTTAACACAAAGATGGGTCTGAATTGCAGGAAGTTTAGCTGGTGATATGTGCAAGTGGTGAATGATTTGCAGCTACAGTATGAATGGGTTCAGAGCAGCTACAACTGATGGCTTGGTTTGAGTTATGGCTGGCTTTGATGCAAGAATGAACATAGAAGAGGTGGTAGGTGGTATGTGTCACAGAGCTGGAGATGTTCAAGTTTTAGATGGTTAGCTGAGCAGCAAAGAATAGTGGAGTTGCAGCTGCAGGAGTCGATTGAGCTTGATTGAGTAGAACAAAGAATCTGAAATGGAGGTGCTACTATTGATTGGATGAATGTCTCAAAATGTTATGAATGTTAGGACTTGCAGGGGAGGAGCTGCATTGAAAATGCCTGGAATTTGGCCTCGGAAATGGGAAGAATACGACGGAACTCGGCTAACTCGGTCGGGCGAGTTGACTCACCGATCCGATCCAGGTCTGACTCGGGTGGACTTGGGCTGTTTTACTGGGCTTCACTTGTGGGCTGTTTTAAGAACTGGTTTTTGGCAGAAGGGTGCGACCTAATTTGAGAGTATATAAAAGGGGTCTCTCTCATCTTAGGAGATATCTTATCTTTTGCCTCTACTTTGTTTTTTAGGGTTTAGAAACATGATAGGTTTTCTCTTCCTTCTTGTTATGAACTCCATGAATATGAGTACCTAGTCTTTATTATTGGTTATGGAATAATTGGATTTCACAAAATATACCTTTTGATATGATAAATTAGTTTTGTCTCCACGCTTTATCGTTTATGATTCACCATCAATATTGTTACATGATTTGAATGCTTGTTTAGTCGAGTCGCGAATCGATTGAGTTTGCTTTCATCTTTATTATTGATTAGGGTTATTATACGCAAAAGTGATAATTCACGATTGCAAGTAGCATAAATAAGATTATAGTTTGTAGTGATATATTCTTATGATCTTATGTGAACCATAACCTTTGTTAAATCGGATTAGTGCTTTTACACGTTCGATTGCTTTGATTGGCCTGATTTCATAGAACCTAATGCATCTAGGTAATTAAACTTAATTAGTGCTTTTACACATTAGGTTGTTCTTTTAGATAGAATTCATATTCGCATCTTTTAATGTGTTTGTTGATGACAAGAGGAGATTAGAGGGATATTCTTGCGATCAAGGTATTCTAGGGCCTTTGATAAAAGTTGAGATTAAAATATCAATTCTAGTTATTGTGTTGAAAACATGTTTGTGATTGAAGACGAAATCCATGACCAATACTTTCTCATCCTTGATTTGATTTATTTACCTTTATTGTTTGCTTTTATTTTATTTTAGTATATAAAAATCAGAAAACCCCCCGATGTTATTTATAGGAAACCGAAACAATTTGACAACCTAAGTCCTCTCTGTGGGAACGATCCTTTCTTGCCCTTGCTATATTTATATTTTGAGTAGTAAGAAAGTGTAATTTATTTTTGACGCCTACGACATCGATCAAATTTTGGCGCCGTTGCCGGGGAGGCAGCGGGTTGTTATTTGTTTTTGGTCTCTTATTTTTGTTTTGTTTTTCTTATTTTCTGGTTCTTAACATAGTTTTGAGAACTCTTGTTTCAGGTACTTGTTTCTCATGGAAGGAGCATATTACATGAATGGATACGGTTTTCAACAACCTCAACAATATGACAACTACCAATTCCAGGGGTATAATCAAAACCAATTCATTGGTTATGACCAATATTCCATGGAACCTTATGGTTTTCCTCAACAACCTTAATTATGGTGGGTATGTGTGTGAACAACCACAAGGATGGGAGGATTCTTATGCTCGTGAACAAAAAGTCTCTAACTTTCTAGACAAAGTTTCCAACTTTTTACAAGAAGAATTCAAAAAGCTAAAGAGACTACAGACGAGCAACTCCAAGAACTTCGTGAAGGTATTGCTAGCTTGCGAAGAGGCATTGATCAATGCAAGGAAGATATGGATAATTTTAATTTGCATATGGTTTGTGATGAATATTTGATTGATGCTAATGTTGAAAAAGGCCAATCCTTGGGCACTTTCGTTGATAATTGTGTAGTGAACTCAACTCTTGATCTTAATAATGATCATTCACCTATTCAAAAGGATGAGTTAGAGATTAGCATCATTAAATTCAGCGAAACCAATCTTATGTTAACTATGAAAGTGACGGTGATTATAATACATTGCTTGAAACAACTCATGGTGACATCTCCGAGGAGTGTACAATGGAGTCTTTTTGCGATCAAGGTGAAGACGAAGAGGAATATGTCGACACTTGTGTAGATTACTCAAGCATTTATCTTAATAATGATCAAGAGCCTATTCAAAGGGTGGAGCTTGAGGATGGTGCAATGACTGTTCTAAAAGAGTTCCTTATGGTGAGACTTGAATCCGCAGTGGAGTATGTGCCTTACAACAAGGAGGAATATGTTGAGAATGAGACCGACTTGACCAATATTGTGGAAGACCCAATTGAGCTTGCAAATGATTGTAATGAAGATGTTGATGTCGAAACTTTGGTTAAGGCAGAAACGGACGAAGAATGGTTGCAAGGTTTGATAGAGGACCATGATATACAAGAGGTGAATAATTCACTTGAGTTTTTCAAGGATGAAGAGGATTCCGTGATACAAGAGATTGTGATAGGTTTATCTAACCCTTTGCATATTGTTTCTTCTCCTTTACCTCTTATTGGTTTGAATGTATGTGCTTCGAGAATATTGTTGAATGACTTTATTTATCGTTTTCCGCCATTAGAGAAACTTGATTCTCATACTATGCAGGTTTTGGAACAAGAAACCGTGGTAGTCCCTGACTTCTATATTCTTTATACACTTCCAAGTGTGGACAAGAATAAGTGTGGGGGAAACTTTTATCATTTAATAGCTTCGTTTCTGTTTTATATTACTAATATTTGTGTGAAGCTAGTGTTTGCAAAACAGGTTATATGGAAGGATCCCCAACTTTTCCGATTGTTGGTATATGGGGAATGAATCTTGCAAGGATATAGTCGGGCTGACGACTTTAAACCAAGCGCTACATGGGAGGAAACCCATAGGTTTTGTATCTCTTATCTTTTATTTTATTTTATTTTCTTGTTTTTACTTTTTCTTGTCGCATATTGTTATATGATTTCCCACCTTGACTTTCTTTGGACGATTCAATTTACATTGAGGACAATGTAAAGTTGAAGTGTGGGGGAGTGGTTAAGTATTTGCATTGTAAATTTTTCAAAATTTTCAACTTTTGTGTAAAATAGTGAATAAAAAACTCCAACTTGTGGTTAGTTTAGAGTCACATAGTATACATGTCGCTAAGATTACATCGGAATTCTCATAAGAGTGACTGAACTTAGAGATGACAGAGAACATGATCGGGTTTCTTAATTGTATGAGAGTTAAAGTTGGATTTAACCATGCCAGTGGAAAATAAGGTGCAGACTGAATTCGGTATTAGAGTAGTGATCCCCTATAGTGGAGACTACCCATGTTACATAATGTGAGGCACCGACCTTCAATTCTTTGTACCTGTCTAAATTTGTGGTTTTAGAGTGTGTGTCACCGTACGTAAATTCCGGGCAGAATGGTGAGCTGTCCAACCTCACACCAATAGAAGCACTACTTTGATTTCTTGAGTGCTATTTTTATCAACCATGATGGTGACATCGAATTGTTAACTTACATACCACTTGTAATCTTGTTCGCAGTTAGCACCATCCACCTTATCTCTCTCTACACCAACAGGTCCATAGAAACACCATCATCATCAACAAGAGGAGCATCACAAATTCGAAGGAAAGTTGAAGACGTTCAAGGTTTACAAGCAACAGTACAGAAATGAGCATATTTCAGATTCAAGTAAAGCAACAAGACAAGGAACATAATTTTTACAAATGAAGACTATTGTACAAGAGCGAAGATTATAAAGATGAGAGTTCGAGAAGTTTATGATATCAAGACATACAAGTTGTGAAGAATCAAGTGGTAAAGTACTTACACCATGGCCGTGTACTTACATTTTATTTTATTTGTATTAGACTTTCTCTTGTCAAAAAAAAAAAAACAACAATAATAAAAAAAATATATAAAAAAAAAAGACAAGAGAAAATTTTGTTAGGTGCATTATTAGTTTTATTGTTTTGTTTTCATTTTGTATTTGTTTTATTTTTCTTGTCTCATAAAAAAAAATATAGAAAAAAAAAAAAAGACAAGAAAAATTCATTGTATCATATTTTGGGTTTGTATAGTTCGTTTTTCGTTTTGTATTCTTTCAATAAAGCCAATGGAAGAAGGAAAATCTACAATGAAGTTTCAAGCAATAAGAATTAGAGGAAAGAGTTACATTGTCAAGATTCTACGAAGTTCAAGAGTTATCGTCAAGAGTTGAAGACCGAAGACGAAGATGAAGACACCGATTGAAGACCGAAGACGTTTCTATGGATGCTGTGAGAGTGGTCCTAGCGGCACGTTGAACGGATAACGAGGTAAGTAAGCATATTCCCACCTTCGTTAAATGGTTGATTTCCTTTCTTAGAGATCGTCAGAAAAATGGGTTTTCAAAATTATAAAAGATGTGGGTTTTCAAAACAATTCGGAGGGTTTTTGCCTTCCTACCATTTAACGTGTCGCAGGATTCTCTCTTCATTTCTACCTGGACACATGTGTGACCCATAAAAAATCTATTTATTATTGATAGCAACTTCATAAAACCCTTTCTTGTGAGGCAGAGTCGAGACTTTTAATCACTCCGAACCCGAATCTCTTTCGATAAGGGATGGTTATTTCTCTCTCAACTTTTAAGGATGAGATTGTGTTCATTTATGTGTCTAACTTCTTATGACTAGTGTGCAGAATCTCTATGTCTTCTTAGCGCGTTGGATGCTATCATTTCGGAGAACTAGTAAGTTGGAAAAATAGGTTTTGTGGGTATATCTCTAGTAAACTTTGATGCGTGTCGTAGGTGCAATCAAATTAATTCAATATTTCCACTCAATTAAAAATAATATAATGGAAGTCAAGTTCGTTCCCACGAGGAGCAAGAGATCTTAGTTGTAAAAGTTGTCACGAAAGGGGGGTGTAAAAAGCAAAATAAAAATAAACAAAGCAATTAAAATCGAAAGTTGAAAGATGAAAGCAATAAGAGAGAGAAGATCAAGGAATCCTTCTTCGTTACGAAACAATGAATCAAGTTATGTTCTATTCTACTTGTTATTAGTCACAAATTATCACCAACCGTAGGTAAAGCAGCTAGCTCAGTGCTAAACCCCTAAATCCCTTATATCATAGGACACGGAAGTTCTCGCCTACCGGATTCTAATCACCAAGCCACCTAGAATTAGCTCAACCTAGATGTAACTTGGCTCATGCATTAGGTTTTGTGAATTTCTTAGGTTGATATTAGTAGTTAGACTCTTAGCTCAAGGTCTACTTGCTAACGTTGTTTCTACACACAATTGCTCCACGGAATCCTCTCCGCAAGGTCTCGTGTTTGCTACTTATGTAAAGAGTCAAAGAACGATTACTTATCCCCTAACTTTCACTAGCTTTAGATCGAATTAACAAATCAATTTAGTTGGCCACCCAAACAATCTATCAATCAATCATGAATGTCTTTAAGATCACTCCTATTAGTAAAAACAAGCGATAATTATGTGAAAAACTTCAAGATAGAATTTGAAAACAAAAACTCAAATCATGTTAAGAACTAGGAATTCATCCTCAATCAAAAAGAAATTTAGCTACTCATGTTTTTGAAATTCACACAAATAATAATAATTAAAAGAAGAAGTTTCAAATTCACACAAGTAATTAAAAAGAAAAATCTTAGAAAAGCAAGCAAAAACACAAGTGATGTGTGTGTAGAGGTGTGTAGAAGTTGTAGAAAACTTCTCTATTTATAAGCTTCAATATTCTCCAAATCTTCTAAGGATTAGAATCCTTTTCCTTTTGCAATTCAATTTCCAATTCCAAGCTTTTCTCAACTCTTCCACCTTCTCTTTCCAAATTTGAGTCCAATTCTCCATCCAATTCCTAGCCCAAGTCTTCATACCCATGAGAGAAGTCCATAGAAAGTTCTGGAATTTTGCTCACGGAAAACTCGGGATTGTGGCCGGAATCCGGTAGGAATAAGTCGCCGGAAGCCACCGAAATTTCTCCGTCAAAAGAATATTCGACGGAATATTCCGTCGATCCTCCGTTAGGACTAACGGCCAAAAGTCAAACTTAACGGCCGATTGTTAGTCAACCGGGTCAAGTCGAGAGAAGTCGACTTCTAGTCGCCTTCGATTCGGCCGATTGGTTTAACCGGTGAGCCGGATCGGCTGGATCGGTCATCGGGCTCGCATACGAGTTGACTCGGTTTAATGGAAAATCAGCCGAGCTCTTGTTTGTTTTACGGCATTTCCAGCCGAGTTCAGGCCATTCTTTCCTTCATTCCCTGTTAAGAAATCGTCCTAACATACATCTATTAAGCAACACATTCTTCACTGCCATACTACTTCATTTTCCCTGTTGAGTTGCACTCCTCAACACCTTCATAACAAGCCACCCTTGTTCACAGCTCAAGCACTGCTACACCCCGATCCACCGCATCCGTATTCTTACCAATTCCTCGGTCTTTAAAAGATCAGCTCTCGCCTACATTTCGCATTGCACAAGCTTCACTTCAACCTTTGTTCATCACAGACCCATTAACTCCATTTCCTAACTCGAGCTTTAATTGGCGTGAGCACATCTCGCATCTTTACCATTCACTGTTTCCCATGACATTTAGCTACTTCACATAAAAAATACACCATCACCAGAACCCATAACAGCAACATCTTCCCTGTAATCTCAGCTTCAACATCAAACCAGTCCATCTGTCTGCAGCTCAGACCTGCAATTTCTCCTTGCGCTGTAATCTGCCATTTCATGTCATCTCATTGCAGCATCATCACTCATGTCTTTTGCTCGATTTCCTTGACCGCAATTATCACAACCACGACCAATCGACCTTGCTCAAGCTCTCACATAACAGCTACTCCATTCTCCCATTCTAACCTCAACAAAGAACATCAATTTCAGCCAAATTCAACCTTCAATCATGACAAAAACTCACCCATTTTTTTCAATTCATCAATTCCAGTTCCCTCACATCTCTGAGCTCTCGATTAACATCAAAATTCATCTTAGTTTCAGCTGCCACCACTTCCACAGTTTAATCGATTAACAAAACCATTGCCCAAACAAATGACAAGAACCCAGAGACTTCATTTCTTTATCTTTATCACTAAGTTTTCCTTCGAATCTTCAATCAACATTGCTTCCATTTCTCCCCGAGCTTCAATCAACCTCGAATCAAACCCTAAAAACACTTCTTTGTGAGTAACCAAACCCAACTCATCACCGATCTCGGTTGAATCAACCCCTAATTCCATTTCTTTATCACAGATTCGATCCAATCTTCTCTGTCTCTCCGAAACACAAAGATAAACGCCTCTCGATTAACAACAAACCCTAATTCGAACTCGATAATAGCATCCATGACTCTGTGTATTTCACCTTCTCTTCTCGACTTGCTCGAGTTCGATCTCTCTCAATTTCTCGGATCTTTTCTTGATCTTTTTCGGTTTCAAAGTAACAAAGAAGAAATGCTTCCAACGAGAGAACAATTTCTCGTTTTTAGGGTTGTGTAATAATTTGGATTGAGACGCCCACTCATAAAAGCCACCCCGAGATGGGTGCCTATATTTAGCGGGTCACTTCGATAAGGGCTAGCAGGATGGCAGCCCCTTAACCTTGATTAACTGTCTTTAAAACTTCCCAAAAGGGTTACCCCTTAACGTTAAGCGAGCTCCATATATCAATCGTCTGTAAAATGACCTTTTTGCCCTTTTGGCTCAAATTGGGTGATTTCTTCTTCTTTTCCTCCGTGCGACTCCAAAGTAGCTACAAAACTCAAAACAAGCGTAAAATACATAATTTACAAGAAAAATAGCAAAGAAAGCATAAACTACTAGATAGTAAATACGGTGTATTCTACACCTATCAAATTCCCCCACACTTAGACTTTGCTAGTCCTCGAGCAAATCAAACTAAAAACTCACAACTTCAAAGCGTTCAAGCGTCACAAGCATCCAAAGAGTTATGAGGACATAGAATTTCTGCATGCTAGTAATAAGAAGTTAGAAATACTAAAGAACATATTCTCATTCTTAATTGTTGAGTGAGAAATAACCACACCATAATGAGAGACTGCGTGTTTGAGAAACGATCAATAAGCATTTCGCCTCGACTTCTGCCTCACCAAATAGGATTTTAATTGCACTCAAAAAGACTGACTTTTTATGGTTCTCACATGTGTGCGGTAGGAATGAAGATAGAAATCCCGCATCACGTTGAATGGTGGGAAGGACAACTTCCGAAATATTTTTAAAAACCCACATCTTTTAATATTTTGAAAAACCATTTTTCTGACGATCTCTAAGAAAGGAAATCAACCATTTTTATCGAGGATGAGATTACTTACTCACCTTCACATCCGATCGCCAATTATGATAACACCACTCTCACGGCATCCAATATAAACGTCTTCCGCTCCTCGTCTTTCTTCTTGGTCTTCGTCTTCGGTTTCAACTATTGATGATAAACCCTTGAATTTCATAAATCCTTGACAATTTATAACTCTTTTACCTTGAAATCCTTGTCGCTTGAAACTTCCTTATAAATTTTCCTTTCCCACGGCTTATTAACAAAACAAATATTTCTCTTGTTTTTCTCTCTTTTTTTTTTTTTTTTTCCTTTTCTTTTCTTTTTTTTCTTTTTTTTTTTCATTCATTTTTTTTTTTTTTTTTTTTTTTTTTTTGACACAAGAGAAATTAAATACAAAAATAAACCATGGCCGTGGCGCTTTCATGAATAAGTCTTCATACTTGAATATAAAATTACCTCATTGTAGTGTAAATCTTCAACATATATGTAAAAATCCGCTCTTTGTATGTTGCTTTACTTGTATTTGAAATTTGCTCTTTTTCTCGTTCCGTTACTTTGTAAACCTTAAACTTTTCCAACTTTCCTTGTAGATTTTGATGTTGCTCCTTGTTGATGATGAATGTGTTTCTATGGATCCGTTGTTGTCGAGAGAGAGAATGGTGCTAACTGCAAATCGAACTACAAGAAGGAAGCTTTCATCCATGGACGTCACCCTCATGATTGACAAAATTAGCACTCAAGAGATCAAAGAGTAGTGCTTTTATTGATGGGAGGTTGGGTAGCTCACCATTCTACCCGGAATTAACTTACGGTGACACACACTCAAAAGAAGCTCTTTAGTAAATGGAAGAATTCTGGTCGGTGCCTCTCATGATATGAATACGGGTAGTCTCCACTAATGATTGATCAACAACTCTAATAACGCACTTCTCCCTGCACCAAATTCGCATCACCGGCATGATTAAATCCATTATTTAACACTCAAACAAACAAGAAATCCGAATGTAGTTCTCTAACATTTCCAAGTTCAATTATGTCGGTCAAAATCTCTATGTAAACATACCTAGAAGTATGCTAGTGACTCTAAAATCTTTAAAAGTTGGAATTTTTAAGTAAAACTTTTTTTTTTTTTCAAAATTTTTTCATTTTTTTTGTAATTTTTGTTTTAAAAACATGCTTAACCACTCCCCCACACTTAAACCTTACATTGTCCTCAATGTAATTGAATCCTCCTAGTAAAGTCAAGGTGGGAAATTTTAACATGATAAGAAACAAGAAAAAGAAATAACAAAAAGCAAAAGGATAAGAAATACAAAACCGATGGGTTGCCTCCCATTAAGCGCTTGTTTTAAAGTCGACGGCCCGACTTAGCTCTTGCGGCACATTACTCCTCCAGAGGGAGTGCATCTCCAAATGAAAGTTCATCCAAATTCACATAAGCGATGTTCTCATAGTATGGCTTCAACCTATGGCCGTTGACTTTGGAAACCGAATTGTCTCGAAGACTAGTAATTTCAACTGCACCATGAGGAAAAACATTAGTAACAACATATGGTCCAATCCAACGGGACCTTAACTTTCCAGAAATAGTTTAAGGTGAGAATGATATAAAAGGACTTTTTGTCCCACGATGAAACTTTTACGAGAAATCATCTTGTCATGAAAAAGCTTGGTCTTTTCCTTGTAAATACGGGCACTCTCGTAAGCATCATTGCGTATCTCCTCTAACTCATGTAGTTGTAACTTCCTTTGTTTCCCCGCTTCATCATACTCCATGTTGAATTTCTTTATCGCCCAATAAGCCTTATGTTCAAGTTCAACCGGAAGATGACAAGCCTTGCCATAAACCATCCTATATGGAGACATACCAATCGGTGTCTTATACGCCGTTCTATACGCCCAAAGTGCATCATTGAGCTTAAAGCTCCAATCTTTCCTTGTGGTATTCACCGTTTTCTCAAGAATGGACTTTATCTCACTATTCGAAATTTCCGCTTGTCCACTAGTTTGTGGATGATAAGGCGTACCAATTTTGTGTGTTATGTTGTACTTCTTGAGGAGAGCGTGGAAAGCCTTCTTGAAATGTGAGCCTCCATCGCTTATCACCACTCTTGGTGTTCCATGCCTATTGAAAATATTTTCCCTTACAAAATCACAAACAACTTGAGAGTCATTAGTTTTGGTGGCTCTAGCTTCCACCCATTTCGAAACATAATCAACGGCAAGAAGTATATAAAAATTCCCATTCGAATTGACAAAGGGCCCATAAAATCAATACCCCACACATCAAAAATCTCAACGGTGAGAATTGGTGTGAGTGGCATTTGATTTCGAGCACCTAGATTGCCCGTTCGTTGACATCTATCACACGATTTACAAAAAACATATGAATCTTCAAACAAGGTGGGCCAATAAAATCCACTCTCGAGAACTTTGAGAGCGGTACGTTTCGAACCAAAGTGGCCACCACATGCAAAAGTGTGGCAAAAGGCGAGAATGGATTGAAATTCGGAATTAGGCACGCACCTTCGCATTATTTGATCAACGCCATATTTCCATAAGTATGGTTCATCCCACACATATTGCTTAGCTACCTTCTTAAGTTTCATCTTTTGGAAGTTGGACATTGTACTAGGTACTTTCCTTGTCACCAAGTAATTCACTATATCCGCATACCAAGGTGTTGATTCTTCCATGGAGAAAAGTTGTTCATCCGGAAGCGGTCATGTAATGGAAGTTCCTCTTGAGACATAACAAGTCTACTAAGATGATCCGCAACGGTATTCTCCACACCCCTCTTATCACGAATTTCTATGTCGAACTCTTGTAACAATAGGATCCACCGAATTAATCTTGGCTTAGCTTCTTTCTTCTTTATTAAGTGTCTTAGTGCGGCATGATCGGAATACACAATAACCTTTGTACCCACCAAGTATGAACGAAATTTTTCCAACGCAAAAACTATAGCCAATAACTCCTTTTCCGTGGTAGAATAATTGATTTGTGCATCATTAAGGGTCCTAGATGCATAATAGATAACATGGGACAACTTGTCCACCCTTTGACCCAAAACGGCTCCAACCGCATAATCACTAGCATCACACATTAATTCAAATGGAAGATTCCAATCCGGTGATTTGATAATCGGCGCACTTGTCAACATCTCCTTTAATTTGTCAAAAGCATCCTTGCATTCCTTGTTGAAGTCGAAAGGTACCTCCTTTTGTAATAACTTGCACATCGGCATGGAGATTTTGGAGAAATCCTTGATAAACCGCCTATAGAAACCCGCATGGCCAAGAAAAGAACGGATCTCCTCACCGAAGTGGGATATTGTAAGTTTCTTATTAAATCTATCTTTGACTTGTCCACTTCGAGCCCTCGAGAGGACACAATGTGACCGAGTACTATGCCGTGGTTTACCATAAAGTGACATTTCTCCCAATTAAGGACAAGGTTTGTGTCTATGCATCGTTTAAGAATTAGTTCAAGGTTATTTAAACAACCATCAAAAGAATTGCCATAAACACTAAAGTCATCCATAAATACCTCGATGATGCGCTCCACATAATCCGAGAATATACTCACCATGCATCTTTGAAAAGTAGCAGGCGCATTGCAAAGGCCAAACGGCATCCGTCTATATGCAAACGTTCCAAACGGACAAGTGAAAGTGGTTTTCTCTTGGTCCTCCGGTGCAATAACAATTTGATTGTATCCCGAATAACCATCCAAGAAGCAATAATAAGAATGCCCCGCTAACCGCTCCAACATTTGATCAATGAAAGGTAAAGGAAAGTGATCCTTGCGGGTTGCGGAATTAAGCTTTCTATAGTCAATACACACTCTCCAACCGGTTTGAACTCTTGTAGGAACAAGTTCATCGTCTTGATTACGAACAACCGTGACCTTTGGGACTTACCCACTTGCTATCGGAAATTGGGTAGATTACCCCCACACTTAGCAATTTGAGTATCTCTTTTTTCACAACCTCCATCATGGGAGGATTAAGCCGACGTTGAGCATCACGTACCGGCTTCACGTTCTCTTCCATTAGAATCCTATGCATGCACATGGATGGACTAATACCTTTGATGTCCTAATTGTCCACCCAATAGCCGTTTTGTGCTCTTTCAAGACTCTAAGCAAACGATCTTCTTGTACCGGTGTGAGGTTCTTAGAAATAATCACCGGAAGCTCATCTCCATCTCCCAAGAAAGCATACTTCAAATGGTCCGGAAGTGGCTTCAATTCTAGTTTGGGCGCCTTCACAATAGATGGTACAAGTACTTCATCATTCACGGGTAAAGAAATATATGAAACATCACCCTTTTTAGATTCTTGCAATGTCGCCAAAGCACCACACATCTCCACCAATTCCTTGGAGATTTCAACATCCAAGTTAGATAAGCCATGGACGTCCAATTCAATGCTCTTTTGCAACACCACATCAAGTTCATCCTCTTGGTTCAATTCCACCATTTGTTGCGCTAATGAATCAACCACATCAATGGAGTAAACGGAATGCACATCACTTGGGTAACGCATGGCTTCAAATATGTTAAAGTGTATTATCTCCTTGTCGAATTCCATAGTGAGTGTACCCTTATCAACATCAATCTTCGTCTTTGCGGTCTTCATGAATGGCCTCCCAAGAAGTAAAGAAGTAGATGATCGATTCTCATTATTGTCCATATCCACCACAAAGAAGTCCACCGGAAAAATAAGCTCATTTACTTGCACTAGCACGTCTTCTACAAGCCCCTTAGGATATATGTTAGATTTGTTTGCCAATTGGATAATAACTCTTGTCTCTTTCAAAGGTCCAAGATTCAAGGAGTCAAATATTTCGGCCGACATCACACTAATGGAAGCTCCCAAATCAAGTAAAGCATGTTCAAACCTTTGTTTACCAATAGTAATTGGCACCGTGAAACCACCGGGATCCGTGCACTTTGTAGGCATCTTCTTCAATAGCATAGCCGACGCACTCTCGCCAACTTTAGTAATTTCATTATCGAGCAACCTATCCTTCTTGATGCATAATTCCTTCATGAACTTGGCATACCTTGGAATTGTCTTAATGGCCTCAATGAATGGTATATTGATTTCAATCTTCTTGAAGATATCCATAAGTGCCTTGTCTTGAGCTTCCTTCTTGGATTTAGCAAAACGACTAGGAAAAGGAGGTGGAGTAGTGAAAGTAGAAACCGGTTCCTTGGATTGGTCGTTTTGGTGTGGAATTCTCCTTTGGTGCGGTTTCCTCCTTGTCATTGACTACCTCTTCACTAACTTCCTCATGATGACTTGGACCCTCCACTTGCCTTCCACTTCTTAAAGTAACCGCATTAACATTCTCTCTTGGATTCACAAATGGTTGTGAAGGAAGTTTTGTGGATGCTTGAGATTTCAATAAATTCACATCGGTCGCCAATTGCCCCATTTGAGTTTGTAAGTCCTTGATGGCCGAATCGGTCTTTTGTTGGCTTTGTTGGCTTTGTTGGAACATAGAAGTAAGACCTTGCAAACCTTGCATTAATGCATTGAGCTTGTCATCATTCAAAGAATCACGCTCCTTGACTTGTTGTGGTTGGAATTGTTGAAAACCACCTTGTTGTTGAGGTTGAAAGCGTGATTGTTGAAAACCACCTTGTTGCGCATATGGATTAGGAGCCGCCGCTTGCTTGTTTGCATAACTAAAATTGGGATGATCCTTCCACCCGGGATTATAGGTATTGGAGTATGGATCGTACCTTGGCCTTTGATTTGGATATAAAGCATTCACTTGTTCGGTCTCACCATCCAGGAATAATTACTTTGCGCCATCCTTTGCATCATAATCTCCATGTTACTTATTCTTTGATCAAGTTGTGATGATGAATCACTAACTTCATGAACTCGCAACCGTTGGTTCATCCCTTGTGTAGAATTGTTGCGAGTTTGCCGCCATACTTTCAATCAACTCTCTAGCTTCGATCAAAGTCTTGTTCATTAGTGCACCACCACCCGCAAGCGTCAAGAAGAGACCTATCACTTGAGTGGAGAGCTTCATAGAAGTATTGGAGTATCATAACGTCACTAAATTGATGGTGTGGACAGCTTGCTACCAACCTCTTGTATCGCTCCCAACATTCATACAATGATTCTCCCACTTGTTGTTTCAATCCACAAATCTCCTTGCGAATTTGAGTAGCTTTGGATGCGGGAAAATATCTCTCGAGGAAAATTTTCTTCATCCCATTCCATGTTGTGATACTTAGGAAGGCAAATAATATAACCATTCCTTAGCATTGCCCGCCAAAGAAAACGGAAAGCTTTCAACATTGCTCCATCCGCATTAGTTTCCGGTGGAAGCATGGCCATAACTATGGCATAGAAGTCCATAAGATGTTTGTTTGGGTCCTCATTCACCATGCCATGGAACTTTGGTAACTCTCTAATCAACCCCGGCTTGATCTCGAAGGTTGAGTTAGTTTGGATACACCATTGTTGTGTGTCAAGCTTGTGAGAAGCTAGGTCCTTTAGTGTACGATCAGCCATTGTTTCTTCCTCTTTGTCCGAATCACTTGATGAAGAAGGAGAAAGTGGAGTGTTAATCGCTCGAATGAAATCCTTTAATTGAGTGCCGGATCGAAGACGTATTGGAATCGGTCTACCCCCTTTAAGCATTCACCAAAGGAATAACACCTGAAACAAGATTCTCACAAACTAAGTTAGATACGGTAAAGAATCTAACAAAGCAAGAATAAAGCAAAAAGAAAAAAATAAAAACAACTAAAAAAATCGCCCGTTGCTCCCCGGCAACGGCGCCAAAATTTGATGCGTGTCGTAGGTGCAATCAAATTAATTCAATATTTCCACTCAATTAAAAATAATATAATGGAAGTCAAGTTCGTTCCCACGAGGAGCAAGAGATCTTAGTTGTAAAAGTTGTCACGAAAGGGGGGGTGTAAAAAGCAAAATAAAAATAAACAAAGCAATTAAAATCGAAAGTTGAAAGATGAAAGCAATAAGAGAGAGAAGATCAAGGAATCCTTCTTCGTTACGAAACAATGAATCAAGTTATGTTCTATTCTACTTGTTATTAGTCACAAATTATCACCAACCGTAGGTAAAGCAGCTAGCTCAGTGCTAAACCCCTAAATCCCTTATATCACCGGACACGGAAGTTCTCGACTACCGGATTCTAATCACCAAGCCACCTAGAATTAGCTCAACCTAGATGTAACTTGGCTCATGCATTAGGTTTTGTGAATTTCTTAGGTTGATATTAGTAGTTAGACTCTTAGCTCAAGGTCTACTTGCTAACGTTGTTTCTACACACAATTGCTCCACGGAATCCCTCCGCAAGGTCTCGTGTTTGCTACTTATGTAAAGAGTCAAAGAACGATTACTTATCCCCTAACTTTCACTAGCTTTAGATCGAATTAACAAATCAATTTAGTTGGCCACCCAAACAATCTATCAATCAATCATGAATGTCTTTAAGATCACTCCTATTAGTAAAAACAAGCGATAATTATGTGAAAAACTTCAAGATAGAATTTGAAAACAAAAACTCAAATCATGTTAAGAACTAGGAATTCATCCTCAATCAATAAGAAATTTAGCTACTCATGTTTTTGAAATTCACACAAATAATAATAATTAAAAGAAGAAGTTTCAAATTCACACAAGTAATTAAAAAGAAAAATCTTAGAAAAGCAAGCAAAAACACAAGTGATGTGTGTGTAGAGAGGTGTGTAGAAGTTGTAGAAAACTTCTCTATTTATAAGCTTCAATATTCTCCAAATCTTCTAAGGATTAGAATCCTTTTCCTTTTGCAATTCAATTTCCAATTCCAAGCTTTTCTCAACTCTTCCACCTTCTCTTTCCAAATTTGAGTCCAATTCTCCATCCAATTCCTAGCCCAAGTCTTCATACCCATGAGAGAAGTCCATAGAAAGTTCTGGAATTTTGCTCGCCGGAAAACTGGGATTGTGGCCGGAATCCGGCCGGAATAAGTCGCCGCCGGCCACCTGGAAATTTCTCCGTCAAAAGAATATTCGACGGAATATTCCGTCAGTCCTCCGTTAGGACTAACGGTCAAAAGTCAAACTTAACGGTCGACTGTTAGTCAACCGGGTCAAGTCAGAGAGAAGTCAGCTTCTAGTCGACTTCCGATTCTAAGTTGATTGGTTTAACGGGTGAGCCGGATCGGTGGATCGGTCATCGGGCTCGGTAGCATTTGAGTTGACTCGGTTTAATGGAAAATCAGCCGAGCTCTGTTTGTTTTCTGGCATTTCCAGTGCCGAGTTGAGCCATTCTTTCCTTCATTCCCCGTTAAGAAATCGTCCTAACATACATCTATTAAGCAACACATTCTTCATCGCCATACTACTTCATTTTCCCTGTTTTGTTGCACTCCTCAACAACTTCATAACAAGCCACCCTTGTTCACTGACTCAAGCACTCGCTACACCCCAGTCACCTGCATCTGTATTCTTACCAATTCCTCGGTCTTGCAGCATCAGCTCTGCCTACATTTCTGCATTGCACAAGCTTCACTTCAACCTTTGTTCATCACAGACCCATTAACTCCATTTCCTAACTCGAGCTTTAATTGGCAGTAGCACATCTGCATCTTTACCATTCACTGTTCCTGCCAGCATTTAGCTACTTCACATAAAAAATACACCATCAGCTCAGAACCCATAACAGCAGCATCTTCCCTGTAATCTCAGCTTCAACATCAAACCAGTCCATCCGTGCACGGCTCGGACTGCAATTTCTCCCATACTGTATATCTGCCATTTCATGTCATCTCATTGCAGCATCATCACTCATGTCTTTTGCTCTGGATTTCCTTGACCGCAATTATCACAACCACAGCCAACTGACCTTGCTCAAGCTCTCACATAACAGCTACTCCATTCTCCCATTCTAACCTCAACAGCAACATCAATTTCAGCCAAATTCAACCTTCAATCACAGCAAAACTCACCCATTTTTTTCAATTCATCAATTCCAGTTCCCTCACATCTCTGAGCTCTCGATTAACATCAAAATTCATCTTAGTTTCAGCTGCCACCACTTCCACAGTTTAATCGATTAACAAAACCATTGCCCTAATAAATGACAAGAACCCAGACTTCATTTCTTTATCTTTATCACTAAGTTTTCCTTCTGAATCTTCAATCAACAGCTGCTTCCATTTCTCCCTGAGCTTCAATCAACCTCGAATCAAACCCTAAAAACACTTCTTTGACAGAACCAAACCCAACTCATCACCGATCTCAGTTGAATCAACCCCTAATTCCATTTCTTTATCACAGATTCGATCCAATCTTCTCTGTCTCTCTGAAACACAGCATAAACGCCTCTCGATTAACAACAAACCCTAATTCGAACTCGATAATAGCAGCCATGACTCTGTGTATTTCACCTTCTCTTCTCGACTTGCTCTGAGTTCGATCTCTCTCAATTTCTGGATTTTTTCTTGATCTGTTTTTTCTGGTTTCAAAGTAACAGCAGCAGCTGCTTCAACGAGAGAACAATTTCTCGTTTTTAGGGTTGTGTAATAATTTGGATTGAGACGCCCACCATAAAAGCCACCCCAGATGGGTGCCTATATTTAGCAGGTCACTTCTGATAAGGGCTAGCCAGATGGCAGCCCCTTAACCTTGATTAATCTGTCTTTAAAACTTCCCAAAAGGGTTACCCCTTAACGTTAACTGAGCTCCATATATCAATCGTCTGTAAAATGACCTTTTTGCCCTTTTGGCTCAAATTGGGTGATTTCTTCTTCTTTTCCTCCGTGCGACTCCAAAGTAGCTACAAAACTCAAAACAAGCGTAAAATACATAATTTACAAGAAAAATAGCAAAGAAAGCATAAACTACTAGATAGTAAATACGGTGTATTCTACACCTATCAAAACCCTCACGAGACTATAACTCGTCCACTAGGGACACTAGGGGTTCAAAGGCTTGTTATTTATGGTAAAAGTGACCGCAGCCTCGACGACACGGAGTTGTATGTATTTGTTTAGTTTGATTTGCTCGAGGACTAGCAAAGTCTAAGTGTGGGGGAATTTGATAGGTGTCTAAAACACCTAATTTTATATCTAGTATTTATGCTTTCTTTGCGAGTTTTCGTGTGAATTATGTATCTTATGTTTGATTTTGAGTATTTAGGTGCAATAGAGTCATTTGAAGCAAACGAAGAGGAAAAATGCGCAAAACGGGTGTCACGGGCATTTCACAGGCGGGTGCTATCTGGATCCCAGCCAAGGTTAAGGGGCTGCCAATGGGTGGTTGTATCCAAGCACAGTGGGTGCAAATAGCCGTTCCACTTTTAAAGCCCTGAGAAATAATTCCCTTTCTCTCTTCTCCATTGTTCTCTGCAGCCAAAGAAGAAGAATCTGTGAAATCCACAGAAGAAACACGAAATTGAGAGATGGAAAAGCTCAGGTTCGATTAGGGTGAGAGTACTGATAAGATGAACTTGAGATTGGAGTTATTGTTGTTGTCGATTTCAGAAATAAAGGGAGTTGGATTTGTGATGATTGCATCTGTAATGGGTTTTGATGGAACTGGTTAGGGTTTGATGATTCAGATGAAAACGAAGGTGATGATGATACTATGAAGTCGAGGAGATGGGTTCAATTTGTGGGTAGCCTGAATTCAAGTTAGAGCTGTGATTTCAAGGGTCTGGCAGAATGAAAGATTGATTTCTTGTACTTGTTTTGCTTGAAATCGAAGTATAGAAGAATAAAATGATGTTTCTGGTGGAGAGATTGATGAAGAGAGACATGGGTTTGGAATCTGGTAGCGGATGTAACAAGATCGAGAGGATGGTGCTGATATTCATGGGCCCTGTTGATGAAATTGCAAGGATTGTGCTTGATGGATTAGTCTCAGATTTGGGTTTTGGTGGATGATTTGGATGTTGTTCGAATTTAAGCTAGAGAACGTGAAAGAGATGGGTCTGTGATTGGAGTTACAATCAGCTGGAAGATGTTGCAGCTGTGCTCAATTGGTGATTAACATAGAACAAGGCAAAGATGGGTTTATTAGAAATGGAATTTGAAGTCAAGAAAGAATCTGTTAGGGTTTGCAAAAAGGGATGAAGAACTGAAGTTAAATGGTGATTCTGGTGTATGAGCATAGGGGATTTGTGTTGCTGGCCTTGTAACTGAGATTAGGGTTGAATTGACAGAGCAGGTTAGGTGATGGCAGTGTGCAGGAAATGGTGCAGTTTTTATGGCTTGAGTATGCTAACTTGATGAGCAATTGCAGCTAATATTGATGGTGGAGATTCAAGGGAGAGTCTGCTAGGCTAAGGCATAATGGGTTCGTTTTGTCGGTTACAACTGCAAGGTAGCTGAACTTAATTGCACGATGAAGCAGCGGTGTTTACAATGGTTGTGACTGGACTGCAGGTTGAACTTGAATGGAAGCTTTTATATTGTTAAAGCTACAACTGAGCTGAAGCTAGAATTGAATTGCAGCAGTTGGTTTTTAACTGATGTTGTTGATGTGAAACTGAGAATGGTGAAGGATGCAATTGGTTGCTTTCTCAGATGAAGCTGGTATTTAGAATTGCAGGTGGTAATTGGTGGCTGTAGGTGGGAAGATAAATTGAACTAAAGCTGAAATGGAGTTGAGCTGGAATTTATGCAATGGCTAGGCATAGTGGAATGGCTGGAGCTGCAGGTTAAGGTGGTGAAAGAAGTTGAAGCTGCTGCAAGCCATGGTTGCGGACGGATGGGTTAAGATCATATTTGAAGGCACTGATGGAGTGGTTATTATGCAATGGGCAGCTGGAACAAGAGGAAGCTGGGTTCAATCTCAAGACTATGAAGCTGGAGTAGCAAGGTGATGATGGAGTGCACTTTGGTTTATTTGCAGTGAATGGAACAATGGGTTTGTCTCTAATCCGCGTTTACAGGGAAGTAAGAGCTTCTGGTTTTATTTGATAATGATGTATGGATTCAGAATGGGTTTGCAGTTTGAGCCAAAAGTTGTTGCTGCAGCGAAGTGATGTGGAGGAATCTGTTGGTAGAAGCATGCTTAAAATAAAAATGGGTCTGAATTGCAGGAAGTTTAGCTGGTGATATGTGCAAGTGGTGAATGATTTGCAGCTACAGTATGAATGGGTTCGGAGCAGCTACAACTGATGGCTTGGTTTGAGTTATGGCTGGCTTTGATGCAATAAAGAACAGAGAAGAGGTGGTAGGTGGTATGTATCGCAGAGCTGGAGATGTTCAAGTTTTAGATGGTTAGCTGAGCAGCAAAGAATAGTGGAGTTGCAGCTGCAGGAGTCGATTGAGCTTGATTGAGTTGAACCAAGAATCTGGAGGTGCTACTATTGATTGGATGAATGTCTCAAAATGTTATGAATGTTAGGACTTGCATGGGAGGAGATGCAATTGAAAAGGCCTGGAATTTGGCATGGAAACAGGAAGAATACAGCCAGAACTCGGCTAATTTCTGGGTCGGGCGAGTTGACTCACCGATCCGATCCAGGTCTGACTCGGGTGGACTTGGGCTGTTTTACTGGGCTTCACTTTTGGGCTGTTTTAAGGACTGGTTTTTGGCAGAAGGGTGCGACCTAATTTGAGAGTGTATAAAAGGGGTCTCTCTCATCTTAGGAGATATCTTATCTTTTGCCTCTACTTTGTTTTCTAGGGTTTAGAAACATGATAGGTTTTCTCTTCCTTCTTGTTATGAACTCCATGAATATGAGTACCTAGTCTTTATTATTGGTTATGGAATAATTGGATTTCACAAAATATACCTTTTGATATGATAAATTAGTTTTGTCTCCACGCTTTATCGTTTATGATTCACCATCAATATTGTTACATGATTTGAATGCTTGTTTAGTCGAGTCGCGAATCGATTGAGTTTGCTTTTATCTTTATTACTAGATTAGGGTTATTATACGCAAAAGTGATAATTCCTGATTGCAAGTAGCATAAATAAGATTATAGTTTATAGTGATATATTATTATGATCTTATGTGAACTATACCTTTGTTAAATCGGATTAGTGCTTTTACACGTTCGATTGCTTTGATTGGCCTGATTTCATAGAACCTAATGCATCTAGGGAATTAAACTTAATTAGTGCTTTTACACGTTAGGTTGTTCTTTTAGATAGAATTCATATTCGCATCTTTTAATGTGTTTGTTGATGACAAGAGGAGATTAGCGGGATATTCTTGCGATCAAGGTATTCTAGGGCCTTTGATAAAAGTTGATATTAAGATATCAATTCTAGTTATTGTGTTGAAAACATGTTTGTGATTGAAGACGAAATCCATGACCAATACTTTCTCATCCTTGATTTGATTTATTTACCTTTATTGTTTGCTTTTATTTTATTTTAGTATATAAAAATCAGAAAACCCCCCGGTGTTATTTATAGGAAACCGAAACAATTTGACAACCTAAGTCATCTCTGTGGGAACGATCCTTTCTTGCCCTTGCTATATTTATATTTTGAGTAGTAAGAAAGTGTAATTTATTTTTGACGCCTACGACAGCGATCACTTAATACAGTGTGGTGTTCAATCTGGACTATGTCCCGGGGTTTTTCTGCATTTGCGGTTTCCTCGTTAATAAAATTCTGGTGTCTGTGTTATTTCTTTTCCGTATTATATTTTATTATATAATTGAAATATTACAGGTTGTGCGTTAAGATCAATCAATTAGAATATCCAACCTTGGGTTGTTGATTGACACTTGAACATTGATCTTTGGTACCGTTCAAGTTGTTTCACATAATAATCAGGCTCGCGGATTTCTATCTGTTTGATTTGCTGATTACATTGTGAAACAAAGATATTAAACTCTTTGATTTACTTTACTCTAGATTGAGTATGACTGTCTAGTTGATTCTCTAGAAAGTGTATTGGAGTAAGTCCTCTAAGATTGCCAAACGAATTGTTGGGTGTGGTTGTTAGACCCCCACATTTTCAGTCTTCACTAAGCGGCTTTCACGAGATCGTTTCTCTTCTCTATGCTCTAAGCTTACTTTATCTGGTCACCCGCTTAGATCGAGGGAGGGTGTTAGAGAATAAGAAATTTAGTCTTTATTTTTCTTATTATGGTAGTGTTTTTCTGTTTATAGTTTTAGTTACAAAATTTATGTTTTGTATGCCAAGCTACGAAAATTGTATTCCATGTATGACACGTCATGTAAACACACACACATATATAAACAAAGTTTAATGTTCGGTCTTCTCATATTTGAGAAACCTATCTAAACCTAAATCATGTCTACATTTTATGTCGTCAGATCATGATGATTATGGTGTAGTGCAAATTCTTTTAATCGAGCTTGGTGTTGTAAATTTAGTCCAATGTTTACTTGGAAACTATACCAACGGTGTAGTTTTTCATGGTATGATAATAATAGTGGAGGTTGGATCAAATAAGGCTATCAGATCTTTAACGAGAAAAGAGACCATGATTGCGTCGATGCTTGTGTGTATTCAGTACGTCGAGATGGAATTTATCAACTATATATCGAATGGAACCTTGTTTAATCTTGGTCTTAAAGTACAGAGGTTAACAAGCTAAATCTAGGAATAAGAGTGAGTGACAATGCCAGGAAAAATAGTCTTTTTATGCATTGATTATACTTTACATATAATTTTCATGAGAAATTAATAAAAATAAAAAAATATTGTAATAAAATTGATCATAAAATAAAATGATACAATTTGGACATAAATTTTAATGTTTTATGGCATTTCTCACTGGTGTTCTCCAAAAGTTTTTTTTTCAGTTTTGATTTGATATTTACTTAGTAATGTTGTCACACACTCACTCAATAGGCTTTTTACGCGTTTAATGCATCTTACAAATCAGTATGTCTAACAACCAATTAATTTTCTAATCACGCATCCATGCCGGTCTTGTAATGGGCCAAAAAAAGATGCAAAATTTAGTGTTGTTAAAAACATAGCTAATGCAAAGATTTATTTTTCCAATCTCTCAAAATGAAAACTATTACAAACGTGTGTATGTATATCTATACCACGGTACTTTACTTCGGTATGTATAAATATATTAATTTCTCCTTTTTAGTACTTGATATAATTGTGGGTAATGCTACATCATATTCAAAGAGTTATCAGTTGAATATCAAGTCAAGATTAAGAAGCAAGTAATCAAAATAAAGAACAATGGAGATTTACGTGATTCGGCATTAAAGCCTACGTCCACGGAGGTGATTTCACTATGCAAGGATGGAGATTACAAGTTCTTAGCTCAATAGAAGATCGCCCACAATGAAACTCTCTCTAAGTTTGTTATGAACCATTAAAAACTAAACCAAATTACACTGTTTTTGGCCCCTTTTATAGGGAAGTTACAAACAGTGGATGACAGCTCATAACGTTTACTCGCTTCGCTCGTCACGACTTTCATTGTACCTTACTTGCAGAATGGATCATTTTCGTTAGGATTTATCCTTGCTAGTCAACCTTTCCATTCTGATATGCGTTTATATGTGTCGCTTTCATCATGTATTTCATCAAATGAGGTCTCTCCATTTGTCCCGTTAATCTTCAGTCTTTGAACCGATTGTTCTGTCTACTCAGCTCGCTCATTAATTGCTCAACTACCCAATTCAAACTTATTTGTTGATCACTCTCTAGTATTTCACACGTGTCTTTTTCTTATGAAGTAGGTATTGGAGCACTTCTCGGTCGTACTCGCGAGTTTTGCAATCTCAAACTTGTTGTCAAATTTAGTTGCACAAAACTATATCTTGATTTATGTTCTACATTTAGTCAGGTCTCTGACTAGATTAGAAGTGTGTAGTTGAGTATCATACATCACCGAATCACATATTGAAGACGGGGAACAACTGAAGACATTTGGAACTTCATCAACAAAAGTTATGTAAAGACTAAACCAACCTATTGCTTCAATATTCACCTTTCTATCTTTATGAGACTAATTCGTATGACTACGTGGACTTTAAACATTGCACATAAGAAGTTTTGAGTCAAACTTGTCTTGTTGAAATCTCGAAATATAATTCAAAGCAATAATCATTCATATACTTGATGAATTTAGTGAAGAACAATTTATTGTTTATGAATTAAGATATGATTCAAGTTAATCAATTGAAAATATCCCGGTGATGATATTCGTCATTGATGTCATTTGGGAATGTTTCAAATTGATTAGAAGAGAGTAATAAAACTACTGAAATTCTGGAACATGGGCGGTACGCGTGCCAGAGTAAATTTCAAAAAAAAGAAATGGTGTTCACAGTTCAAAACAGAACTATTTGTGCCAAAATGAAGTAACAAATTTGATTGTAACAAACTTAATTAACAGTAGCCGAACGATCAACCCTAGGAATGTCAAAAAACGGTAGATCAATTAAAATGAAATACTAAGTTACCTACAGGTATGCATGGAATCTTTGTGACTATTACATCATTACTGAAATACTAACCCAACGAAGAGATCTCTCGAAAATACTTCCTAAATATTCAAGCCTGGAGAGGAAAACCAATATAAATCAATATAAAGTTCTTATGACTCACAAACCAAATTAAAATATGGACACTCCATCCACATTATTATTATACAAACAACTAACTTTGGGTGTGCAAAAGTAAATATAACTGTGAGAGCATTGCTCGGTCAAACTCACAAGTGTTGTTATTTCAAGATTGTTGTCAAATCTATATCTTGATTTCTAGTCTACAATTAGTTAAGTCTCGGTCTATGATAGTGGAGTTGAGAAATGAGCCAGTCATCATTTGCGTTCTACCATTTGAAGGTGAAGTGTTAGAGCACTGCTCGGTCGAACTCGCAAGCGTTGCTATCTCAAGCTTGTTTGTAAAGTTTAGTTGATCAAAATTGTATACTTGAATTCTAGTCTACTTATAGCTAAGTCTCGGATTAGGATAGAAGTGCGTAGTTGATCATTAGACTTCACGGTGTTCACCAATTGAAGAAGAAGATCTACTTAAGATCTTGGAGGAACTTCATCAACAAAAGGTATGTGGAGGCTAAAACTTATCTATCACTCAGAAGTCTATTCTATTTTATCTTCTAAAGAGACTAAGTCGTATAGCTATATAGATTTTTATATTATACGCAATTGAAATTTCGAGCCGAGTTTATATCGCTTATATATTTCTCGAAATACATGTTCGAAGCTTTTAGCTTTAGCTTAAACTTAATCATCTACTTAACGAGTATAGTTGGAGATGATTTATTTGTTGGAAACTAAATATTAAGTCAAGATGATCATGTGAAAATTACCTTGAACATCTTACATGATTTGTGTGAGACAATCATTTGATGTTAACTTGGGAAGTTTCGTATTGATCGATTAATCACTTGAAAATTACTTGAAGCTAGTGGTATGTGTAAGATTACCATTGTTGTCTTCTAAGGATGTTTCAATGATTAAATGAGAGTTTAAAAACTACTACCAATGTCTGGATATATCGCAGTGTGTACATTTTGTATGCGAACTGTGAAGTTCTAGTTCAGGTTCAGAACTCTTGTTCGCGAACGGGTTTAACTGTTAAAGTCCAGAACTGTGGTTCGCATACTCTGTTTGCAAACACGGTGGTTATGTTCCAAACTCGGTAAGTATGAATTTCATACTCATGAACTCAGGTTCGTTTGCGAACCAAAGTCCCTGGAACTTAAATGAAATAAGGTATGCGAACTTGTTTTGCAAACTGTGGCATTATGTCCATGAATTAGTTCTTGTATAGGTGTTTTGTACAATTACTAGAATATAACCCGTGCCGTAACGGAACGGTTCGATAATAAGTAATTACATATATTCTGAACTTTATTCGTATAATTCGTCTGCAGTTATTAAAAAACATGACAATTGGTTCCAATATTTTTTTTAATTGTCATGTGTTTTAACCGAGTTTATTTTGACATTAAAACGATCAACCAAGTTTTATACTTTATATTGTTACACGTTTAATGGAGTTAAAAAATTAACATAATATGATATTACTCACCAAAACCCGCCACCACCACAAACCGTATGATGAGGCAGAGAGAGATGGTTCTATTTGGGTGATCCAACGATCATGAACATTATGTCATATATGATTTGATATCATCCCTGATATATATGGTACCTGCCTCTATCAATCATGATAATAACAACCAACCACATCTTTCATAATACAATGTTATCTGTGTTGCAACAACACAAACCTAATATGTCCACCACTACTCACCAGCACCCGCCGCCACTACTTCTTCCATCACTACCACCATCATGGGGGGAGCCAGGATTTTGAGAAAGAGGGAGCAAAAATGCTTGGAAAGTTGCATACAATTTTGAAATGGATTTTGTAACCCACTTTATGACAAAAAAGACCAAAAGGACTTACAATTGGGCTTGGCTCCGCCCCTGACCACCACTAATGTTTCCGCCTCCACCACTTTATAAGAACCGCCACTGTTTCCACTACCGCCACAAATTTCAATTGATAGTATTTTTATTTTTATCAAAATTATTTATTAATGGAAATAGATATTTATTAAATTAATTAATATGACTTTTATTATTAAAAACTTAATAACCATTTATTATGAACAATTAGTGAAAACACTAATCAATGCTTATACAACAGTAGTGTTTGGTGAGTCACCCAGTGGCCTGGATACATTGGATTTTCCTAACTACCTGTTGTGATCTTCCCTCCTCTCCTAGTGTAGTTTTCTAGATTTGATCTAACGTTTATCTGCCTTCATGTGTCACGCGAGCGTCATAAATACAACGTTCTTTTAGCAAGTCTTTATTTCCTCCTTTTCCTTCCACTATTCCAATGTATAACGGGTAAAGAACCCTAACATGCGACTGTTGAATTAATAGATCATTTATTATGAGCAATTAGTGAAACACTAATTCATAAAGCACTTAATAGATCATTTATTCTACCGTAGATTTATCTCTTCCTAGACAAATCTCGATCGCTCTTTATCTAGCCTAACTTAGCCAATCTTTGTTTTGTATTTTTTTTTTCTTCGCGAAAGCCGGACCCAAGCCCCTACCCGAACCCAGCCAGTTAGACTGTCTCTACTTCCAGACCCAACACCGCTCAACCCACTATATAAATAATATACCACAAACCTCTACGACGGAAAGGATTGAACCCCTGACTTCCTCCTTACTGGAGTTGATGGGATACCACTGAGATATGCTCTTGGACCCAAGATTTGTTTTGTATTTAAGACAATCCAAACCGAATATGTTTCAAATGGTTCATATATATTTCTATGAGATGATTAACATTTGAGTAACTCTCTTAAAACATATTTAGATTCAATTTATTATATATCATGATTGATAGATCATCATATTTGATCTAAAGGTGTTAGATGAATGTGGCTAAACTATAAGTGTTCATGTGGCTAACTTCGGTTAACTATTATTGAGCCAACAAGGTATACACGTTTGGGTATGATTCATCCATATCTAAATATAGGTATATTTCATTTGTGTGTATCAAGATAATACCATCTAACGGTGGAGATTTATTGTTTAAGTTTTAAGCATACTTAGCTTGAATCTTAAATCAGGAGTTCATCTAACGGTGAATATCAATTGCTTTGTTACTAAGATATCTTATCTTTGATTGTAAGCAACCCTTATTTGAAATACTATATAAGGGATAACTCTAGCATCTGGGAAACCTAATCCCAACACTTTCGTGTGTCCTAGTTGCAAACTAGAGTCGATTCTCCATTAACCTAGGGTTTTCCAAATTAATTATTAGGTTAACGACTGAAGACTTCATTTGGGATTCGTGAAGCCAGATCCAACTTATATGACTGTAGTGTATTCTGATCTTACTTTTCCTATCGTATTGAGTTTTATTCTCTCTTAGATTTACTCGGGGTTTATCTCCGATAGGTAAGATATAAAAAGTAATCACAACAGTTCTTCGTCTCAGACTCTTGTGATTCCGCAATAACTTTTTCTGTTAATCAGTTGGGTTATAGTGAGGTCACTAATATTTCTAGGCTGCTCTTCGGGAGTATAAGACCGGATCCTGTTCACTTTGATTTATCCTAAGACGGAAATAAAAAAATGAATAGACTTATCTGTAGGATACATATTTGTTTATAAATCTTCGACTTTGGGTCGTAGCAACTCTTAGTTGTGGGTGAGATCAGCTAAGGGAATTATGTGCGCAGAGTCCTGCAGGGATTCAATAGGTGTAAGAAATGCGACTGTACCTTAATCGGTGTGAGACTTGGTTAGGTCTCAACTACATTCCAGTCTGAATGTAAGTTGTAGTAGGCTAGAGTCTGTAGCGGCTTAATACAGTATGGTGTTCAAATCTGGACTTTGTTTATATAATTGAAATATCACAGGTTGTGCGTAGTTCAATCATAGTTGAATAATCTGACTTTACTTGTTGGAACGAACTTGATTGACACTCGGACATTGGTCTTTGGTACCGATCACTGTCGTATGCGTCAAACATAAATTATTTTCTCACTACTTAAAATATATTATATAGCAAAGGAAAGAAAAGGATCGTTCTCACAGAGAGGACTAAAGTTGTCAAGTTGTTTCGGTTTACTAAAAATAGCAATGGGGGGGGTTCTTGATTTTTATAAACTAAAACAAAATTAAATCAAACAGCTAAAAGTAAGACTAAGTCTTATGGGCTAGATTGGAGGTGCTAGATTAGCACTTAAGTGTTGCAATTCAAAAAAAAAGTGTGGCAAAAAAGTTAACACTAGTGCTCTCTCCTACCAGTTGCTAGCATGTGAACTAGCATGCTAGATAGTTACGCTGAATGATTCAGCGCTTGAAAAACTACCTTTTCGCGGAATGGTTCAGCGCATTTGAGAGATTTATTTTTGATCGACGGCTGAGATTTAAAGTCTTTGAACCATTCGGTGTTGAGTATGGAATGGTTTAGCGCTGGCGCGAAATGGTTCAGTATTTGGGCTGACGTGGACTGCTAATCTAGCTGCTAGATTAGCACTCCCATAAGACTTAGGAGGTAGTCCTGACTGCTAATCTAGGTGCTAGACTAGCACCCCATAAGACTTAGTCTAAAGCATACCAATCAAACAAATGAAAATATTGGATAAAGGTTTCATCTTCAATTATATACAAGTATTTGAATGAACGATTAGAATTCGTATTTAATCTCGTATTATCAAAAGCCCTAGAATACCTTATTGCAAGAATACTTTGTAAATTTCCTAAGTCATCACACTTCCATGTAAAATGATGCAAGTATAAATACTACCCAGAGAATAACCCGACGCCTTGCGCTAATCAAGTTCAATTCCCAAAGATGCATTAAGAATGGTGAAATAGGCTAATCAATACAATTGAAATACATTGCGCAAAAAATTCGAACAAAGGTCAATTTCTACATATGCTTACAAGAAAGTATCACTACTATCCGTAATCATATCATGGTACTCATATTCAAGGTTATCGCTCGATGATAAGCCCTAAAGTAGTTATAGATATGGATGTGAGTTCAATCAATTCCAGACTTAACTAAACAATTACTCAGTCATATTGCAATACATTAATCATGCAATTATTATAAACCGTAGAAAGTGAACGATAATATCGAGAGGAAACTAATTCATAAATCAAATAACATGCTAGCAAAATCCGACCACATCTTTAACGAATAAAATAAATTATCTACTAGTGTTAATGGAGTTCATAACAAAAAGAAAATAAAAAAGCACCATGTTCTAAACCCTTGAAAACAAGTAGAAAAGAGACATTAAAATAATGAAGAAGTCTCGGCTATTTTATATCTTTCACTTGCGACGACTCAAAAGAAAGACTCGACCTTGTATGAGAAGTCCAAGCCAAAAAGCCTCCTTCTTCTGATTCTCACAGCCAGTACACCTACAAGTCCCATTGTTACAGCACCAGAACTTCGCTCAAAACTCATAGCTCCATCACCTGCAATCACACTTGTTATCTTGTTTCTTGACTAGTAGCTCAGCACTATCACACACTTGTTAGAAACGGTAATTGGCAGTTGCAAATAGGGGTTGCAAAAGTTCTGCTCTATTACGAAAGTCGATGTTGCAATATTTCGCAACGGCCTAATTGTCGTTGCAAATTTTTTGTCGCAACAGTTTCCACCTGTTGCAACGTTAACTGTTCGCAACTGTTAAATTGGAAGATCGCAACAGAGGATCTCAGTTGCGAAATTTTTGCAACCTCAAAAAAAATAGTGGTTTTGACTGATCAAAACCAGGTTTGACCAGTCAAAATCAGGTCAAAATTTTAGTTCCTTGTAACAAAATCACCCCTGTTCATTTGGAAATCAAATTAATCCAACAAAACTATCAATTTTTTTTTGAATTTGATGAGCAATATTACTGGCTTCATTTTACAAGTTCGACAAACTATAATTTCTCAAGTTCCAAATGTGAAAACAATTACATAACACTATAGAAATCTGAAAAGTATACATTTTTATAGAGAAACTACCATAGAACATAAATAGATAAAATAATTCAGTTTCAAACAGAAATTAAACATGGAACAATTGGTGAACATGGACTGGAAGAAGGACTTGCAAAAGTATTGACCAAAAGAGCCGACCAGCTACTTGTCGAGCATACTTTCCTGTGAACACAAGGAAAACAATACATTAGTAATTGATCTTAATGAACTTGCCTAATGAAGACATGAAAAATAAGATAAGTTCAAAGTATACATGTGCTTTAGCTTCATATGAAGATGAACCTATAACTATCACCTATCTCATATTAACTAAAAAAATGTTAAACATAACACCTATCGGTACCACTAGAAGCGAGAATCGAGATTAATAAAAGCGCTTATACATTAAAAAGAAGCAAGCGCAAGCACATGAATGTGTCTTCATTCTCTCAAGTGACAACTCCATCTATAAATACTAGAACTCCATAGTTTTTGTTCTTCTCGGTGATGTCTGTGGATAAGGAAAAATTGCACTAGTGGAGTGAGTGAAGATATAAGAGACAAGATTGGTGGATATAGTTTCATTTCATAAGAGAGTGGATGAATTCCAATCGTTGGCGCGTTACGCCTATCACGACCCCCTTTTCCTTTATCTTGGCCGGACAGGCTACGCAGAAGAGACTACATAGCAGACTTTGCAATATCACAAGCATTCTTAGAAGAAAAAAACTGAATCTCAAAAGGTTCGCAATTTTCTCCTACACATCCTAGACTATTTTTTATGACATGCTACATAATAACTCTTACAATGTTAGGATTAACTTTATAAAAAATTATGGAATACACCTAAGCTTTTCCTATAGGAAGACAAAAACTAGAAGTTTGCTAAAATGGGGAAAGATTCACCTTGTTTGGGGGAAAACATTACAAAGAAGACTAAATCAACGCTAACAAGGTCGGTTAAACTGCAAATTTCATTTTGGGGTTTTAATTTGGATGTCAGTCATCAATAATGTAATGCATTGGAGTACTTACATCAACTCATTTTCGAGGAAAACAACAAGTTCGGGGTCCCTCATAGCAAATTTGAGTATGAAGCTAGCACCTTCAAGGCGGGACAAGAAGTCAAGAACCATACCATGCTTCATATCTTTGTAGAGTTGAGACATCCCGAAGTCGAAACTACTTACTATTAATTAAAAAAATAGATTGACAGCCTTGGCTGCTAACAAAGCAAAATTCTGATAAAAAGAAACTTATTGTAGTACTTAGGGAGATTTACTGCACTTCAGAGCTACCGGTAAATATAACTACACTTCAGAGCTTTGAATTCATACTTCACGCCCAGATACCCCCTTACATAGAACACAGGTTATGTAGTCAGGGTAATAACAACGAGCATAGAGAATAAGATGGAAATAAACAATATATTTGGAAAAGCACATTAACTAGCTTAAAAGCATACCGGCAGTTCTCTTCAGACATGCTCAACAAGTCGATTACGACGAACACAAATGAGCCTCAAGGTGAAACCATAACCCTGAGATTAAAATCTCTTAAACTCAAGGTATAAGCAACACTGCCTTAATAATCCGAAAGTCAGAACTCAAACTAGCTACATAAAACACGGTCGAACAAAACTTAAAACAATAGATGTAACTACATAACGATATACAAGATTCCATATTACTAACACAGGTTAGTACAACTTGAGGAAGCATTACAAAATCAATCAAAAAACATCAGTACGCCCAATAGATTTTAGATACAAGACATTAAGTGGGATTTTCAGGTATATATATCTAGTTAAAGAATGACAAAATACATTAAATCTAATTTGAGATAAAGACATTAGAATTTCAGTTCCTTCGATATGAAACTGCTAGCCGACCAAACATAAGTCACAAAGATACAGAGATTATAATAAGAGTTTTCAGCGCCATGGTAGTAAAGTGGATGATGGTAAAAATAACGACAAAGAAATCATATGTAATGATAATTGAGACCAACCAGGGAACATACAAAATTGATAATTCATCATTCAAATACATGAGTTTATGATTAAAATAGAGAAGATGACCACAGAAATATCAGGAATCATCAATATTTAAAGGAGAAGTAGTGTTACGATATTATACCAAAAGATCCTATATCCGCCGGATGTTGCTCAGAAACCTGTTGAAAAAGAATTTAGAAAACATTAATTTCTACCTTGAAATGAGAAAGAGAAACATGAAAAATTAGCTTTGAAAACCCTAACTACACTTATTGATGTTGATTCGTGGAACCCTAACGAAGAAGGGAAAATGAGGAAAAAAAAAATAATTCAAATGAGAAGAAGATGAAGTTTTCAATTTGGTCATGAAAAAATCTAGGGTTTTCTTTGGAGATTTAAGTTTAGGGATTTTATGAAATCATAATAGCACGGCTTTCTCCCTCTCTCTGTATTCTACATCTGACATTTGAAGAAAAAAACCCGAATTACTCTGATTTCCCTCATTATAGGTCAAAAAACTGTAATTTGTAATCAAATTAATCCGATAATAACTTGGTGAGCATGACTCTGAACTAAGATTGGAAATCGGGTTAAAGATTTTGAGTGGAAAAAATCAAAAGGAGAGGAAAAAAATCTGAATCTAGGGTTTACTTTGTAGAAGTAAAATAAAAAAGGAGAAGAAATAGTTCATAGAGATGGTAACTTTCTTCCTAGACAATAATGGTTTGGTTTTGATGTTCATGATCATGATGGTGTTGGACTGTTGGTAGTAGAAAGAGGGAAAATTTATAGGGAGAACGAGAGAGAAGAGATAGAAAATGAGAGGCTGTTCGATGATAAAAATAGATGGGGAACCGAGTAAGATTTCTCGAGGATCTCAATGAGATGAATAATGAGTCAGATTGAAAGTGTAGTCAGCCACACTCACTTTTCGCACGCATACAACTCAATTCAGTTGTGAGTTTTATAACTGTGTTAAGCTGTTGCAAAATTTTTGCAACTGTAATTCGCAACTAAAAGTTACTAATCCTTGAATTTGGTGTAGTGTCATTTCACTCTCCTGCAACTTATTTCAACCAAAAGTTTCCAACAACATGACCACCAATTGTAGCCATCATCTCTGCATCATAACACAGCACCAGCTCAGCTCAGGCAATGGCAATGCTAGTTTCCTCTTTTATACTTCCACCAAGAACACAATACCATCTCACTCCCCTGCAGCACAGCAAAACCACCAACAACACTATCAACACCCCCAGAACCCATAATTTCCGCTCCTGCTTTTATTCTCCATCTGCTCATCCACAGTTCAGTTCCTTGGCAACAATCATTAGCACTAGCTCTTCATCTCATGTTTGGGGCAAAGACCACCAGTTACTGCACACCTCATACATAACACCATACTCAGGTCACCATTGAAATTCAATCATGCACTCCAGTTCCTCATCTGCACCACCAATGTCATCTCCTACAACAACACCATCAGTGATAGAGCTGCAACATGCCTGCAAAGCCAACTTCTCAGATCCTGGTTCACCCTTTTTGTAGCTTCTGCAACAACTGCAATGATGTAGTTTTTACAATGATAAGTAGAGGGGTTCGATTCTCGGACTTGGGAAGTTATTGATTTTAGACTTAATAAAAGAAAATATTGAAACTAGCAAAAATATGTAAACAAAGGTAATAAGAGCAAGAGCTACTGGGACTTAGGATTTCACTGTTTCTCATACACATGTGGTTTAGAAATTAATCCTAGGATAATTATGGCTCAAATAATAAAATTTATTAACTCTTAATATTTGCCAAGATAGATTTTTAAAATCAATGACTGTAAATCTACAACATATGACATCAAATCATTTAAGCTAAGCATGCCCATCAATTGAAATAATAATCATTCAATAAAAATCATAAAATAATTTGTAATTGCAGGAAATCCCACAATACACCCCTCACTATATTTTGTTAAACTAATCCATTCAAAAGATAATAGATGAACAATTATGAATGTTTATTAATAACTTTCTTGAATCTTTACACAGGAAAATGGAATTACACTTAAGAACTTACAAAAATTCTCTCTCTTTCTCTCTTCTAATGACTTACTCTCCAATCCAAAAGACCTCTCTTTACGACAGATCCACTCATCCCTTTATATAGGGTAGTACATAATGAATGACAGACTAAGCTATCCTTTATTTTGAAATGTCTTGCGAAGTGTCGCAGACGTACAAACATTCGTATTTCGCGACACTTCTTAACTTTCGCTGAGTTTCATATCCTCCTATCGTCATCCAATGCGTCATTTATATTTAATCTTCTGCGACTGACTCGCAATGCTGTTATCCGTTATCTTCGCGAATTGTTGTTGTGGCGATGTTATGATCCTACATCTTGCCTCTTCTCATGTCTTCTCATGTCTTCTCATGTTATGATCCTACATCTTGCCTCTTCCAAATCTGCATGACCCAGTTCCGGGGCGGTGTAACCTTTTCCCCGAGCCATGTTAAGAGATACCCCCTTATATGACGCACTTTAGGTCTTACATTTGCCTCTTACGAAATGTAATTCGCGAACTAGGGTGTACGCCATAAAGGTTCGTCCCATTCATTTATTCATTCATTGTTGTTAAATCATTCAATCATTCATATTTAATCGCTGTCTGATATTTAATTTGCGAAGACATCGCACAATGTTGTTCATTCATTTTTGCCTCGGATTCTTGTACATTTTCTTTGTCGAAATTCTCACATATCATTTCTTCTTAGTCTTGCCTTTGATATATCTTTGTCGATTACTTATCGCAGATCATTGACTTACTTTTTATGCCTTTTGTTCATTGTACTCTTTGCCTTAGTGTTATCCCAATCCTTGAAGGACTCCTTTCCATCGTAACGTTCGCCTGCTTCCATGCATTCATCTGCGGCACTTCGCAATGTTTCTACGGCACTTCGCGATGAACTACAACCAATTATCTTTGCAAAGATCGTAACATTCGCCTATTCTTGCGGCACTTCGCGATGCTTCTTCATTTCTTATTTCTATAGTATCCACCATCAGCTTCTCTTTTCTCTGTTCATCTTTAATATTCTGTTTCCAATCTTTCCTTTTAGCATTTCTCTCTTCACAGCTCTCTACGTCAACCTCATAACATTTCTGACCTTCCTTCCAATCTCCCTTTATAATTCCAATACCATTTGGATGGGGAAACTTTATACATTGATGGTATGTTGATGCTACTCCCAAGATTTCGTGCAGCCACGGTCGCCCAATTAATGCGTTATAAGGAGATTCCACGTCAACCACGCAGAATAAAATGTTAGCTGATAATCCTTGTAAAGGTATCCTCATGTGAACCTCTCCTTTAGGTTTGTTCGCCGTGCCGTTAAAACCATAGATTTTGTATGTTGAAGGAATCAAATTTTCATCCTCTCCACCCATAGTCTTATAAGTATGGTAAAACAGAATATTCACCGAACTTCCAGTATCGATTAGGATTCTATTGATTGCCCAACAATTTTCTGCTTCATCATCTTCTCCATCAACTGGTCTCGGATTAATGTCCAGTCGCACCACCAACGGGCTATCATGTGCTTCTCTTCCTTTCGGTACTTCGTCTGCAGAGAAAGAAATAGTTTTTAGCTGCCAATCTTTCAATTGCGATTTTCTCGCTAGGTTCATCACCTTTTTGTTATGAAGATCTCTTGCATATACTCTACTAAGCACGTTATCGTGAAAGTCTTCAATTGTACGATATGAATGAACGATAGAATTGAAAAATAGATTTTTGGCCTTTGTTCCCACTTCTATTACGAATGCTTCTTTTCCCTTCTTTGAAACTGTTCTTTGCACTTCTGATGGTGATGTTGTTAGTACTTGCTTCCCTTTCTCTTCATTTTTAGAAAATGAGCCAACTTCCCCCGATCAATCATTCCGAGGATGATTCTCTTTATGTTTCGCAATCATTTGTTAGATGTCCATAAAAGTGATGGTAAGAACAATATTCATGACTTCGTCGCTTGGTGGTGGTTCACCCCGCATTCCATGGTGGTGGTACGTCCTCCATTACAAGTATAGCTTCCCAAATTTTCTCAACACTAGCATTTAGTGGTGGCATTCTTATCTCTTCCCATACCACTCTACGATTTCTTGGTCTTCCATGGTTATTCTGCCTTTGTCCTCCATAAGTTTCTTGCATATGATCTAATCTCCGAATTTTATTATTGTTGCCGCGGTTGTAGTAGTTCCTTTCTCTATCAAACTCCTCCGATCTCGGCTTCCCATAGCTACTATTTTTCTGCTGTCCATCATCAACTCCAGTTTTCCGGTTGCCCTTGCGAAGTGGTCGCCACTTTGAGTTTAAAAATTTTGGTAATAAACTTGCATTCGCAGTGTTTGAACTTGTATTCGCAATCGGGTATGATTCCATTTCATTTTGTCTTTCTTCCAAAGCAATGTATTCTTCTTGAAGTTCTCGCGGCTCGGCCATCGTAATCGTATTTTTAATTCCGAATATTTGAATGTATAACAAACTTGTTGCAAACAGAGCATTTACAAATGATAAAATGAGATATCTTTTCCTCTACCCTTAGGCCATTTCACCGCACATTGTTCTCCATCTCATTGTCGATGTCTTAAACTCGCCAACTCTTTGTTTCAATCCGAATACATCCTCAATTCCCGGTCGCATGGAATTGTTACTTATATAAGCTCCCAAGAAAATAGTTTGTAAATGGTTGAATGATGAGATTGTGTTTCTTGGTAATCCTTCAAACCATTTCAGTGCTTCTCCAATTAAGCTTGATGCGAAGTATTTGCACAATATGGCATCATGATTCTCCCATTGTAGCATACATCTCATATAAGCCTTGATGTGTTTAACATTGAGGTTGTTCCATCAAAATGTTGGTTAATGCGGGGGAAGATTGCACTTAGGTGGTATTCCTCCCATTTGTACTTCTATCGTGAAAGGAGTCTTCGCGGCTTCTGCGATGGCTTCATCCAACCTGTCTTCTTCCTCCTTCCTTCTTACTGTTTAACAATTTTCTCATTTCGCTAGTTCTTTCAAGATTTGCTCATTTTCCTCGGGATTTGATTCTCGCTGGTCTTTTTAGCTCGCCTCTCGCCGCTGCGTTCATGCATGTTTTGACCTTCTTGTTTACTATTTTCTTCTCTCCTTTCTCTGCGACTTTCTCCTTCGTCTCTTTCATCAATTCGCACACCATTATATCTATTGTTCTCTCTTCTGGGTTCTCTATCAACTCTCCTCTGCATCCTTTCGTATTCTCCATTGGTATTTCTATTGATACGATCTTGTGCTCGCCTCCTCTCTCGGTTGTCGTGATTATTTTGCCGGATTGCTTCTTCCAATTCTTGGTTTTCCACTTCTGCTCTTACTCTCTCCCTCTCGCGGGCTAAGCGTGCTTGTTCAGCATAATGTTTCTCAATGTCGTCCACGATCTCTTTTTGCCTTCTCAATGCTTCTCTTCCATGCAGTATTGCTCTTCCTTCAGCGGCTGGACCATTTGGTCCCTGAAATCGCCTATTTCCCTGATTTTCTTCATTCTGCTCATCTTGGAAATTCTCGGGATGGGGAATATAACGATCTTCTGCGTCCTCTCTTCTTTCATGATGTTCGAGCTAAGATTTTGTGCTTCCGTTGGTTTTTACCTCGTAATTTCGTTGGTAAGACTCTCCTTCTTTCTTCCCTAGTCGATCTTGAACTCGATCTCGCAGTGCTTCTCGATCTTCTATTTTGCAATCTTATATTTTCCATTCTTAATTCATGATTCTGCTCTTGTCAAGTGTGCTCGTGGTTCCTCCGCCTCTAGTCGCCTCTCTTCATGTATCGTTTGTCTCAATGTCTCCAATCTTTGTGAGTTCTTCATTTCGGATTCATTTCTCCATTCATTCTTTGATCTCCTTCTCCTTGTCCATTGTCTACCAATTGTTGCTCTTCTTCCCTTTCATCCTCGAATCTGGTCCTCCAAGTGTGCACACTTACTCTATCGTAATCCACAGTTTCATTTGCTATCGGTGGAATTAAAGCTTGGACATGATTCTCTTCATCATTCCTCATATTCATCCTTGACGATTCTCCTCTTTCATTTCTCCTTTCTCCAAGCCAAGTCTTCCGCTTCTTCTCATAGGTTGTTCAAGTACATTTCTTCTTCTAGCCATTTCTCTTTTAGTAATTTTTTTTTTTTTTTTTTTGAAAATTATCTCAAATTTCTTTCTTGTTAATTCTCTTCTTTTAATGCTGTTCAAAGCCTGTTTCTAGCGCCAATATGTAATTGCAGGAAATCCCACAATACACCCCTCACTATATTTTGTTAAACTAATCCATTCAAAAGATAATAGATGAACAATTATGAATGTTTATTAATAACTTTCTTGAATCTTTACACGGGGAAAATGGAATTACACTTAAGAACTTACAAAAATTCTCTCTCTTTCTCTCTTCTAATGACTTACTCTCCAATCCAAAAGACCTCTTTCTTACGACAGATCCACTCATCCCTTTATATAGGGTAGTACATAATGAATGACAGCTAAGCTATCCTTTATTTTTGGAAATGTCTTGCGAAGTGTCGCGAGACGTACAAACATTCGTACTCGCGACACTTCTTAACTTTCGCCAGGTTTCATATCCTCCTATCGTCATCCAATGCGTCATTTATATTTAATCTTCTCGGCACATCGACTCGCAATGCTGTTATCCGTTATCTTCGCGAATTGTTGTTGTGGCGATGTTATGATCCTACATAATTAATAAACAGTGCAAAAAGTAAATAAGAATTAATTCAAGTTACCACATAGATGAAATCCAGCTTCCTAATTTGTCCCAGTGACAGGGTTTAGCTCATCATGATAAAAACACACTCAAAACAATATTTCATAGCCCTAAAAGGTGTTTTTATTGAAGAAATAAGACAGAGATTTGCTACGCCGTAGTGATGTTACATACGTCACTGTTACAAGCCGGGTGTTGCAAATAAACCTAATTGTTACAAAGGTACTATCGCAGACACTGTTCAACAGCGACAGTTCTTTTGTGTCTGTTTTTCGTGTTCTTCATAATGACACTTCAATGGTGTCGTCTGTAACTTCTCATTTTTCTTCTCTGCTGCTGCTACAGAAGTGCTCTGCATCGATTTTTTTGATGCTCTGCACTACCCCTAACTCTCGATAGCCCCTCTACAACTCCTCATGACCCTTTTTATAGCCAGAACAACCACCAAATATCACACATCTTCTGCCAAGCAAATACACTCCATCACGTTCAAAACACGTTCTTTTGTTGCCCTAGAATGAGTCAAACTCGTGTTTATTCATACTCCAAACACATGAAAACATGTGATTATCCGATATATTTTCTTATGTGTTTTACACTTCCACGCGTCTTCTCTGACTTGTCAAAACTTCTAAGATGAATAAAATCTTCAGAGAATGTCTTTTCTCTTAATCTTAACTTCCACGTAGCTTCCCATATATAACATAAATACCCGAGAACTTTCTTCTCCCTATTTAACTAAACCCCGACGATCCAACCCAATCTAGTTGAATCGAACAGACTTACCGACCATGTTAGGCCCAAAGGAAGATACCCAAACAATTACAGCTATTTAATCTCTCTAAAACGCCTTCAAATCCCAAACCCTAGTTTTGCTGTTTTGATAATAGATTTTCCCGCCAAATTTCAATATTTGAAATGTTGAAGATGAACGCCCCTTAACCAGTTCTGGTATCCCTTTAGCAATTAGGTTGCCCCTTAGTAATTAGGATGTCCCTTAGTAATTTCTGGGGTTACTTTATCAAATTCCTTGGGTGTTTTTAACAAGTTTTCTGGGGTGTTTTTAACACATTCTGAGGGTGCTTCTAACGCATTTCTGGGGTGCCTTCAGTAATTTTCTCTGGAGGTCCAAATAACAACTTTTCGAGCCAATTTCTTCATAAGAATTTATTTCTCCGAAACACCTACAAATACATAAAATAGAAAAATAAGCACAAAACCGAGTACTAACATTACAGAGAATTGAGAACAAAATAGACACATAAATGTGTCTATCATGCAACTCAGCTTCTTCATCTTCTGTATGATAAATTCTCACAAACCCATCAATGAGTTCATCTCACCACCACTTTCATTTTCATCTCAAAATTACTGGAACCCAGGTGTTCTTCATACACAACTCGAGCCATTGACTCACACCTGCTCTACTCTGTCACACCCATAGCTTCTACATCTCTCAGCTGCAACATTACTAAGTACTCAGCTACTTCTTCAACCACCAGCTCAATTTCATCTCAAACCACTGCCACCTATAATTTGTACATGTCCTAGACATTCATCTACTTCAGGTGCAACCATTCATGTAGGATAAGAATATCGCAACATCAATATCCTTGCGAAATCCTTGAACGACACATTGCGAAGATATCGCATATTGGAAATAAAAATGACGCAACGGATGACGACAGCCTAAACACGAGAAAGATGTGAAGACATAGCGAGATTTAGGAGTGTTGCGAGATTTAACATTTGTATAATTGCGAGAGTGTTGCAAGCCAGATCCGAAAATAAAGGACAACTTAGCTGTCATCCACTATGTAATGTCCTATATAAAGAGCCGAACAGGCTTAAGGATGGGGGATCTTTTTAGAGTGTTGGGCAAGTCATTAAGAGAGAAAATGTTCAGAGCGGTTGTTAATTCTTTAGTTATTTCCTTTTCATCTTGTAACATTTGTGAGATTAATCAATAAAGAATATAATTGTTCATCTTAAAATGAATTGATTGTGTGAATTCTTGTGAGGGGTGTAGTGTGGGATTTCCTACTACTACATATGGCGCTAGAAACAGGGACTGATTGAAGATTGATATTGTGATTTGAAAGAATTTGGAGTAATAGGAAAGGAATTTCATATAATTTTCAACAATTCACTAAGATTGAAAAATGGCTAGAAGAAGACGTGCATCAGAACAACCAACAACTGTTAGAAGGAGTAGGAGACTTACTGGAGAAGGGAGAGACAAAGTGGAGGAATCTTCATGAATGAACACAAGGAACAATGTAGAAAATCGAGTTCAACCACCAATTCAACGTACACCAATATAAAACAGAACTGTGGATTATGACAGAGTGAGTGTACATACTTGGCGATCAGATTCTGCAGATGAAATGGGAGAAGAGCAGCAATTAGGAGGAAAGGGACAAGAGGAGAGAGACCAAGAAGTAATTGGAGGAATAATCCATGGAAATGAAGAGATTGCAGCGTTAGAGGCATTGATGCAAACAATGCATGAAGAAAGGCGGTTAGAAGCAGAAGAACGTGCGAATCTGACAAGGCAAAATCATGAGTTGAGGATGGAAAACATGAGGTTACAAAATACAAGATCAAGAAGCACTACAAGGTCAAGTTCAAGATCAGTTAGAGAAGAAATAAGACAAAATTTGCCTATAGAAAATGCTAATGAAGAAACTCGAGAGGGAGTACAAAATCCAGGCGAAGAACATTGATGAGTGCCAAATAGTGCTTATTTATACACCTTTTTATTGGCATTTTACTCATCTTTTGCGCTTATAACTCAGATATTATCCCAGATTCTGTGTTTTCCTTGTTTTCAAGAATAAATATTTGTATTAATTAATTTTGTGTTTTTAGGTAATAAATAAAGCTCGGAGAATTTGAGGAGCCGAAGAGCGAAGAATTGGAGTCGAGCATCTATGGAGCAGATAGCCAAAGCCCTCCGCGCGAATCAGTTGCAACCCAACAAAGAAGACATGGGCTAGAGCTACCCGAGACCCGGATCCGAACCCGCTCGTCCCGAGCCGTTGAGATCTCTCCCGTGACGCATCATACGGTCGCTGCCTCCACGTGCATCGAAGATTGCTGCTCCCGTGCTACACTAGATCACATCAAAACCGGCTACCTCTCTCGGCTGTTCGGATCGCAGCCACTCCATCCAACGCTCGCTCGCGGCTGATGCATCATCCCTCGCTACTCCCCGTCTCACACCACAACAACCTATATCAACCCCATATTCATCGAATTGTCTTCCTCTTCCCTTTCTTTTCTCTTTCCCTTACCCGACCATGGCAGAGCTCTGCAACACCCATCCCTCGACCAAACCAGAGCCTTACCGCCTCCCTCTCCCTGACAAAACAAGCTATCACCACCTGCTCCGCCACTCTCTCCCTCGATTAACTCTTTCATAGCTTCTCCTCACCTTAGAAGCTAGGTCAGAGCTAATTAGGGTTAGGGTTTTCTCGAGCAACCCATGCATGGCGATTTGAAGCAAAGTGACGGTGGAGAGGACGATTCGAAGTATGGGTGAGAGTATCTCGATTTGTTTTCTATTTTATCTTGATTTTTGAGAAGAATTAGGGTTTGAGATATTTTTTCCTTGGCATGTATAAATTGAAGTGAGTTGTGTGTGTGATGGGCACGCCCGGATTAGCCAGATCTTTGTCACTTAGTTTCAATTCTGTTTTTGTTGTTTTAATTTAGTTGTTAGGGTTTCTTTGAAACCCTAATTCCCAATTATGTTTTGAATCGTGTTGAATGCTCTTGAGAGATTATTGTTTTAGATAGCTTTAAATTTTATCACCTCAACTCTTTACTCTCACAAAGGCATACCAAAGCCATGGATGCACCGTAGTTAGGTTAAGACCGAGTTGAGAGTGATTCGGCTCTTGCTTTTAATGTTAATACTAATTCCCCGACTAGTTGTACTAAATTAGACAACTAGTACTTAGGGTTAGTGCCTTAGCTGCTATTTAAGTTATCACTTGGAGAAACTCTTAGATAAGTGATAGAAGTGACAAGCTTCACTTGTCTGGCATAAGAACAAGAGCTCAACTCAGTTGAGCACAGAATAGGAGTTAGTGGTGGAATTGAGACCTTAGCATCCCCTGTCACTATTTGTTTATACCTTAGTTTAGGTTCACTTAGCTCAACATTAGCCGTATCGGCACAACATATCTTCTGTCACTTTGTTACCACCACTAGAATTCAGTTAAGCAGCCTTAGATCACATAAGGGCACCACAAGTCTCTGTGGTTCGACCCGTACGTGCCCAGTGCTACATCACGACACCGTGCACTTGCGGTATCACCGTAGGCCTTCATTATATACATCTTCTCGGGCCTACCAAGTTTTTGGCGCCGTTGCCGGGGACTTGGCGTGTGCCCTGTGGTTGTTGGCTTGTCTCTTCTGAGTTCATTTCATCCCTGTAAATAGTCACTTTGCATTATCATTTTTTCTTTGTTAGTGTAACTTAACTTTTCTATCTCTGTTATTGCATTTAATTTTGTTAGTTCATTACATTGCTTGTCTTCACTGTTTCTCAATCATCTCTCGTATCTATATTCACTTTACATTCTTTGTTTTAGTGTAACTTAGTATATCTCAGCATCATTGCCTTGCATAAGTATCATTGAATTGTTCTTTGTAATCCTTGCTTAGTATAACTTATAGTGTACTTAACTAGTAGTGTCACTTATTTACATTTGTAGCTTAGTATAATCCATGTGTTCTTGCATTTAATTGATCTCATCTCGCATCTTGGCTTCTTGACCTGAGCTATAAGCCCCTCGTAGCCGTAGCTTAGTGTCACTTGCCACTTTCTCCGTGTCAATCCAACTTAGCCTGTCTCTCGAGCTCCCTTGTTTGCATCTCGGTGCATAATCGTGCAAACCCGAGGACTGAATTTTGTTGTTGAGTTGACAGTACTGTGTGTGTTCTTTGTGTTCTTTGTCTTTGTGCTAGCCAACCCAGGGTAAGACAAGGAGCCGAGCATAGCCACCGTGGCTAAAACAAGTTAGTATCATTCTCTAACCAGTGTTGCATCTTAATACCTTTGCATGCTCTACCCGGCCTAAAAGGCACGTGCTTTAAAACCTAGTGTCATCCGCCCGAGCATACATCGTGAATTAGCTGCTTCTGGGCTGTAGTTGCAAACTTGTATGACATCAACTTGTAGCTCTGTGCTCATCTTATCATAATCCCTTCTGAGTCATTTTTTGCATAAAATTGCTGACTCTGCTCTGAATAACCCTCCAGCCCCTGAAGCTGAGAGGCTGTGTTGCAACTTGGTTCACTAAGAGCTGCATTACCCTTTTTGACATCAGCCAAACCTGCCAGCCTTGTGTGAACCTTGTGTGAGCCTGTGTGAAACCACCTTGCTAGCCCCTGAAGCTGCAAGTGTTGGGTCATAACTTGGAAGCCAAATTTGCTGAGCATCTCTGCCTGTATATCAAAGTGAGCCTCAACTAGCTTAATGGACTGCCCTGTCACATCTGTGTATGCGTATCTCAATCCCCGAACTATAATCGAATGAATGCTTTGGATTGGTATCTGTGTGCATGTCTGGGAAATTTGAGCTCCGACACATGCACCTTGTGGGAAACCTTCAGAGGTTTGTCATCGGTTGAGCATAACTCGTTATCACCCCCAGTAGCCGTGAGGCTTAAATAACAATTCCGTGCAAACTCGGTTGTGTCCACTGTTGAATCTCGCCGACCAGTGAAACTTGCATAATCTTGAGTTGCATTTATAACTGTGCTTGGCCTTGTCTTTGTGAAGGCTAGCAACCACCATGTAGTAGCAGGAAATCCCACACTACACCCCTCACTATATTTTGTAGATCTAAATCTTATTAATTATCTAAATTCCAAATATAAGTGCTAGAAATTTAAATAGACACATAAGATTTTTACGTGGTTCGATCAATGTGATCTACATCCACGATTCTTCACTATGATTGTTGAGGTTACATTTGAATTACATTGAGAATCTCCATTAATGTATATTTTCTAGAGCTCTAGATCTAATTATTTGGGGAAGAAGATGATAAAGTCTCTCTCTAAATTGTCTAACCTCTCTCAAGTGTATCCTCCCCCCCTTTCTCTCTCCTGCTCTCTTCTTTATATAGGTGTTTACATAGTGGATGACAGCTCATATACAGCTCATGCTCTCGAGAGCTCTTTGATAATTTCGCAGGCTCTTGCTACCGTCTCGCGAGACATTCTCGCGAGTCTTGTTACCTTCTCTCGAGACACTCTCTCGAGCCTTGCTACCTTCTCTCGAGACATTCTCGCGAGTTAAGAAAATAATGAATCTCGCAAGCTCTTCTCGCGAGTTAAGGAAATAATGAATCTCGCAAGCTCTTCTCGCGAGTTAAGGAAATAATGAATCTCGCAAGCTCTTCTCGCGAGTTAAGGAAATAATGAATCTCGCAAGCTCTTCTCGCGAGTTAAGGAAATAATGAATCTCGCACGCTAAGAAAATATGTTGTGCGATATTTGAATCCTACATCTTGCCTCTTTTTCCTTGAATATTGCTTGAAGAGCGATCTTTAAGGAAAAATCTGTTGTTGTAGTAATCTTTGGTCTTTGTTGATGAAGGAATGAGCGTAAGAATCTTTGGACTTGAAAAGTACGTACTTGCCTCTATTCTTTTGCGAAGTTCAAGCTTTGAGAAGTGAATATGAAGTATCATCTCTTGAAGTATGCGAAGTATGAAGTATCCTTGAAGAAATATAAGAAGTACTTAATCTTCTAAATGTAAGAAGTATTGCGAATCCATCATGCGAAACTCTCGCTCCATGTTCTTTGCCTCATGCCATGCTCTATTCTTTCGCGAAGTTCTGAAACTTTGCGAAATGGATAAGAAATATTAATCCTTGAAGTATAAGAAGTATCGCCTCTGTTCATGCAAAGTCATTATTCCATTTTTGGTGAGGATTCTTGTTGTTCATTGATAAACATCTTCCTTGGAAATGATTCTTGCCGAGAAAATAAAGAACATTGCCGAGAAAATAAAGAACATAAAATGTTTTTTCGGTAATCCATTGTTGCCTCTGTTCTTTATCTACGAAGGTAGAATCATTGAAAAATTGTTGAATGAGTGAGTTATTTCTTCATTCTTATCTTTCCTCTATCTCTGCGTTGTGCTCATGCGATAGTATAATCTCTTCATTGCTTTATGTTGAATTTTATCATTGCGACAAGATCGCAGGACGTCTTTACATTTTCATGCAATGACCCATTGACCTTGCCTTATCATTTTTGTGTGGACTTCCAAGTTAGACCTCCCTAATTAGAGGTCCTCCCCTGCCACCTTTCATCGCGACAAAATCGCAGGACGTCTTTACACTTGCATGTAAAGACCCATTGATCTTGCCTTATCATTTTTCAAGTATTTTTGCCTCTCGCAGATGTTTTGTTTGCGACAATATGACAGGCCTAAATATCCTTGCGAACATGGAGCCCCATGACATTGCCGTCTTGCGACGAAATCGCAGGACGTCCGTACACTCGTGTAAAGACCCATTGATCTCGTCTTACCTCGTGTTAGTATTATTGCCTCTTCGAGGATCATTGCACAAATATGACAAGCCTAAGTCTCCTTGCGAAAACAAAGCCTCATGACATTTGCGTCTGTTTTGACACTCCCCCTAATGGAGAGCGTCGCCCTTATCATCTCCCCGGTTGCCCCTTCAAGGAGGCGAAACATCGGCCATACAAGACTAGCTCCTCCCATCCGGTCTTAACAACAACCGAGTTGTTTTCGCAGCCTCTTATCCCTTATACCTATAGGGTTTATGGTTACGAGACTGCACCCTAAGTGGAGTTTTCTTCGGGCAGTGCAACGCATGCCAAGACTTGCCAAGAATGGCCAGGTAGGTTCATCCATCCCGGCACTCGCTCAACCGTGTACCTCGGCGCCTTGAGCATGCACCGACTCTAGGAAGAGACCCTCGGTCGCCCAACCAGGGTATAACCTACATATATAGTTGGGAATCCAAGGTACCTCTTAGGATAGGCTTTCATGGGCCCCAAATTTCCATGACTGAAGCCCGGGAGCGGTGTAACCTTCCCCCGAGCCATGTCGAGAGATACCCCTTATATGACGCACTTTAGGTCTTACATTTGCCTCTTACGAAATGTTATTCGCGAACTAGGGTGTACGCCATAAAGGTTCGTCCCATTCGGTTATTTTATTGATTCTTCTTCATATGCAATAGGTACCCCCTACTACGACGCACTTTAGGTACTTTTGCCTCTTAAGTAAATTCTGATTTCGTCATAGTAGGTTTGCCTCTATCTCGATTATTTTGTTGATTCTTCGCATATAAGCTCTTTTGTAATTTATTTGATCTTTGATAATCTCTTGTCATCTTTTTGTGTGCGATATTTTCGCATGTTTTCATTCTTCCATTCATTCTTTCATTCTCATATTTGATTTTTGTGGTTTGCTGTTGTTGTCTCTTTCGAAGTATATGATTTGCTTGAAAATTGAGAAGAAATGAGAAATGAAGTCTTGCAAAATTAACTCTTGATCTGCTTCTTGTATAATGTTTCGCCATACCAACTGTTCTAATCCTCTCTTGCGAAAGAACCAAAGACTTCGCGAATTTAACATCTGCGAAGGGACATCCTCTGCGAAGGGCAAATTGTGCGAACCTTACCACAACAACATGAACAGAAGCTTGCACGGATGGTTGAGGGAGAAGTGAAGAAAATCGATGCCGCGAGTTCGATTCTCATCTTTTTCATTTTTTGTCATCTTTTTTCTTGAATACAAGTCACGTATTAGAAGTCTGCGATCACTTCGCACACAGTGAACTAGCACAGTTGGTCACCAGGACAGGGAATGGGTCCGAAGATGCGAGTTCGAACCTTCCCGGAGTTTTTTTTTTTTTTTTTTTTACCCCGGCCGCGGTGATGCGGGTGTGTGATTACTCGCTCCGGATAATCCCATTGTTCTTCGCAAAGCCCGCTGATCATTCTCTTCGTGACTATTGTCTTTGCGTGTGCAGGGATCTTTTTAGTCCATCTCCACGTGATTGTGGTGTATTTTCTACGTTTTTAGTGCAAATTGTAACTCATGCTTTCCATCTTTTAGCGAGGTCATCGCACCCAAATATCGAATTCTGTCTTCGCCTGCTATGTTAAGTTTTTCTTTTCCCTTTGCCTTTGAAGATTCACAAAGTAATTGAACCATCGTTCCTCATCCATTTCCTTTTTAGCTCCTTGCTTTCCTTCTTTGCAGCTTTTTGTTGTCTGTTTTTGTTGAGTTGTACTCATCCATTTCCTTACTTACTGGTAGCTTGTCTTCACCTCGAGAATGTATCTGCGATTCTCGCATGTAAGCTGTTGGCGCTGCCTATAGTTTCCTCGCTCTACGCGATTATCTAACTTGCCACTCTTTAATAGTTGGGTTTCTCTTCACACCGTTGGCTGATAATAGCTGCATCTCCTTGCCTCCATCGTCTATCTTCATTTGTCTTTGTTTGTCTTCGCTGGAACTGTTTAGGAAGTAGACGTCGTCTCTCTTTTTCTTTAACTAACCTTTGCTGGAACTATCATCAATACTCTGGGAAACTCCTTCTTTCTTCGCAAATGGCAATGATCTCTGATCTCGCCTTGTCATTGATAAGCTCAACCACAGATGATTATTGCGAGCTGCTCTCTTCTCTGTTATGTTCTCAATATTATGCTCCTCTCTGAAGTGATCATTGTGAGCTTACGTCGACTCAGATTAATGAGCTTACGTCGACTCCTCTCTTCTGTTATGTTCTCTTTTGTTGTCAAGTGCTTTTCTGCTACTGTTGATGGGTTTGACGTTTGAATGTCATCTTGTATACATCTTGGCGAGCAGCATCACTTTTTTAGTTGTTTTGTATTTATCTGCATGCCTATTTGGATTCTTTGCTTCGCTAGAAGTCCAGTTTTGTGGCATCGACGTCGTCTGTTCGTCAATTTTGATTAATCATTTCTTGCTCGTTTAGGTCCTGTTGGCTTTGATTTCATTATCTGTGTATTAGTTTGGTTCATGATTAGCCACGGGGGCTTTGCTCCTTCTTTTAATTCTTTATTTCCTTTGCGTTTGTTTCGCTTAGCTTTATTCTTTCGCTCCTAGCATGCGGCTTTGTTCCCCTTCATCTTCGACACACTGCGAAGCTAAAACTTCTCGCTTCATGATCTTTCCTTTCTCCACTGCTTGATATAATTACCCTGGGATGCTACAGTTATATATGTTTTTGACGATTCATAGGCATAATTTAGCTGATTTTTTCTTCATCTTCCTCTCGACATATCTCCTTAATTCGCTGCAAAGTAATTCCTCCCTTTAATTTGCTGATGATACGACTTCTTGTATGGAGAGCTCTTCGCCATATTTTTCTCACACTTTGGTTATGCAAGAGCTCGCGGGTTATTTAATTGTGCCATCGACTTTTGCTCGAAGTAATGGTGTCTGGAAATGTTTATTTCGCATACTATTTTCCCTGTCATCCTCATAACGCTGTGATGAGATTTTCCTCTCACTTCTTTCTTGTTTACAACTCCTCCAAATTTTGCCTTTCTCAACTTCGTGATTCAAATTTTGCCTTTCTATGCTGGAATTTCCGTCCTCGTCCCCAAATTTTGTAGATCCGTATACACAGTAGCCGATTCCTTTGAATCTCCTTCGTTTTGTTTCCTGTGCGGTCATAAGCATTCGGTGTAGTTTCCATATTTGATCTTGAAGCTTTTAGATCTAGTGAAATCCATCTCCTACAATAACTAATTTCTTCGAATCTTCTTTAATCTAACAATTAGCAGTCCCTTTTCGTTGTTTTCTTTGTCTACATTTGCTTTTCCTTCTCTTTTTCTCCCTTAAAGCTTATAGATCCAATTGAATTCATCACCAACAAAGTGGCCGATTTTTCTAAATTTTCTTGAACCAACAAGATTCAAAGCACTTTTAGCGCATATGTAGTAGTAAGGAAATCCCACACTACACCCCTCACTATATTTTGTAGATCTAAATCTTATTAATTATCTAAATTCCAAATATAAGTGCTAGAAATTTAAATAGACACATAAGATTTTTTACGTGGTTCGATCAATGTGATCTACATCCACGATTCTTCACTATGATTGTTGAGGTTACATTTGAATTACATTGAGAATCTCCATTAATGTATATTTTCTAGAACTCTAGATCTAATTATTTGGGGAAGAAGATGATAAAGTTTTTCTCTCTAAATTGTCTAACCTCTCTCAAGTGTATCCTCCCCCTTCTCTCCTGCTCTCTTCTTTATATAGGTGTTTACATAGTGGATGACGGCTCATATACTCCTCATGCTCTCGAGAGCTCTTTGATAATTTCGCAGTCTTCTACCGTCTCGCGAGACATTCTCGCGAGTCTTGTTACCTTCTCTCGAGACACTCTCTCGAGCCTTGCTACCTTCTCTCGAGACATTCTCGCGAGTTAAGAAAATAATGAATCTCGCAAGCTCTTCTCGCGAGTTAAGGAAATAATGAATCTCGCAAGCTCTTCTCGCGAGTTAAGGAAATAATGAATCTCGCAAGCTCTTCTCGCGAGTTAAGGAAATAATGAATCTCGCAAGCTCTTCTCGCGAGTTAAGGAAATAATGAATCTCGCACGCTAAGAAAATATGTTGTGCGATATTTGAATCCTACACACCAGCCGTGTAAATTTACGTGAAAATTCCGTGAGTCTGTGTGCTCACTGAACCCTCAACTCGGGTTGAACATGACCTAGAGCCCACACCCAAAATCAAGCCTCGTACACTGGGCTAACTCAACTCAACCTAAGCCAGAAACAACGAGCCCACAAAAACTCAAATCGGGTTAATCAATCAATGTGTAATAATGACCCACATACTAAGCCATGCGCTTGGCAGTTGTCTAAAACAAACCACTTGGGCTTATACCAAAACCGAGCCCAACTCATCTGCTGGGCTGCTCACAATCAAATTGTGCACTGGGCCTTGCAAAGCAACTCAACCCACATCTGTTGGGCTGTGCATATAACTCAACCTAGGCTTTGCACAACCACTTGGGCTGCAACCACACAACCTTCAGCCCACATAAGCTAGACATCTGGGCTGTGCAGTTCACAAATCCCGGGTTTCAAACAGCAAATCCCAAACAAACCAAATTGAGCCCACAGCAACCTGGGCCTCCCAAATAAACCAAACTCTCCCAAATAAACCAAACTTTCCCAACAAAACCAAATGAATCCCATTGAAACCAAATCCCAAACAAACCAAAAGCCCAATAAACCAAATTCCCACATAAACCAAAGCCCATTTTCATGTTACATTTGTTAATGTTTGTACATATTTTCTATTGGGTTGACCCTCAACTCTTTAGATTATTAGTAAATTTTTGTAGGACTTGTTAATTTTTTTTCTTTCTTGAATCGGTTGAGTCTTCTTGTGCATTTATTTTTGTGGTAATCCGATATAATCACCACTGAGAATGTTGGATTTTGCCTTGAAGAATGAAGCTCAACCTTGCTCTTGCCGACATCCGGTAATCTCTTCCCTTTTTATCTTATCAGCATAGTTCTCATGGTATGTGACTGTTTAAATTTTTCCTATCTGTTGACACATTGAGGACAATGTTTGATTTAGGTTTGGGGGTGCATTTGCATTTAGAGTTTTTAGTTTTTATTTTGCATTTAGAGTTTTTAGTCTTTTATTTTACCTTTAATTTTAAAAAAAAAAAAAAAAAAAAAAAAAAAAAAAAAAAAAAAATTCAAAAACTTTTTGCAAATAAAAACCTCCAACTTTTAGAGATTTTAGAGTCACTAGCATGCTTCTAGCTATGCTTACATAGAATCTGACCGAAATAACAGAACTTGGAAGTAGGAGAACACAATCGGGTTCCTTAGTTGATTAGAGCGTTAAAGTTGGATTTAACCATACCGGAGGGCGAATTAGATCTTTGTTTAGATATTCGGTAGTAGAATTGTGATCACCCATAGTGGAGACTACCCATTTTACATCAAGTGAGGCACCAACCTTCAAATTTTTGCAACTTTCTAGAAAAGCTGTTAGAGTGTGTGTCACCTTACGTAAATTCCGGGTAGGAATGGTGAGCTACCCAACTTCGCACCATTTTCAGCACTACTTTTGATCTCTTGAGTGCTAGTTTTTGTCAATCATGAGGGTGACGTCTAAAGATGAAAACTCCTTCTAAATACCGATTTACAAGTTAGCATCTCTCTCTCAATCAGAAGACCCATAGAAACACATCATCACAAGAACGGGAGCGGTAATCGGAATATTGAAAGAAAAATTGATATAGTCCAAGGTTTATGTGCAGTAAAAGAAAAGAAAATAGGATGAGAATTAATAAAATTTATAAAATCAAGACAATACAAGTTGTGGAAAAATTGAGTGATAAAGTCCTTTGTCCATGGAGTTAGTTGTTTCATTATTTGTATTTGTATTTTTATTTTCACTTATGATAAAAAAAAAAAAAAAAAAAAAAAAAAAAAAAAATCATTGTAGTTTATTTTCTTATTTTTGCTACCACCATGGTAAAGAAGATTTTAAAAGAAAATCCAAACAACAAGGAATTTGAGTAGAAAAGTCAAAAATTGTCAAGTTTTGAGAAGTTTAGAAGTTCGTCATCAACAAGTGAAGACCGAAGACCGAAGATTGAAGACGTTTCTATGGTTTCTTATGAGAGAGTGATATTAATTGCCGATCGGGTGAGAAGTGAGTGAGTACTCCCACCCTTACTAATGGTTGATTTTCCTTTCTTAGAGATCATTAGAAAAAGATTCTTTTTGTCCACACTTTTGTGGAGTCTCCAGATTTTATTTCGGAAGGTTATCCTTCTTACCTACAACGTGTGCGGGATTTTCTCTCTTTATTCCCGCCGCACACATGAGAGACTAAAAGCGATCTTTTTTGAGTGCAATTATCATAAAACCCTAATGGTGAGGCGAAGTCGAGGCTTATGATCACAATCGAATCCGAATTCTTTCATATGGTATGGTTACTTCTCGCTCAAAGACTTAAGGATGAGAATGCGTTCTTCGATAGTTCTAACTTCTGTTACTAGCATGCGTAAACTCTATGTCCTCATAGCTTCTTGGAGGCTTGAGACTCTTTTTACACTCGAAGTTGGAGAAGGTTTTGTGGGTACACCTCTTGTAAACCCTCACGAGACTACAACTTGTCCACTAGGGACACCTAGGGTTTAAAGGCTTAGTGCATACGCTAAATGCATTCGAGAGACCTCGGCGGTGGTATAGTTAGGATTTCTTCTTTTCTGTTTCACTTGAGGACAAGTAAAATTCAGGTTTGGGGGTATTTGATGAGTGCCAAATAGTGCTTATTTATACACCTTTTTATTGGCATTTTACTCATCTTTGCGCTTATAACTCGAGATATTATCCTGCATTCTCGTGTTTTCCTTGTTTTCAAGAATAAATATTTGTATTAATTAATTTTGTGTTTTTAGGTAATAAATAAAGCTCGGGAGAATTTGAGGAGCCGAAGAGCGAAGAATTGAGTCGAGCATCTATGGAGCGAGATAGCCAAAGCCCGCGCGCGAATCAGTAGCAACCCAACAAAGAAGACATGGGCTAGAGCTACCCGAGACCCGGATCTCGAACCCGCTCGTCCCGAGCAGTGAGATCTCTCCCAGACGCATCATACGGTCGCTGCCTCCACGTGCATCAAGATTGCTGCTCCCGTGCTACACTAGATCACATCAAAAACCGCTACCTCTCTCACCGATTCGGATCGTGACCACTCCATCCAACGCTCGCTGCGGGGCTGATGCATCATCCTCGCTACTCAGTCTCACACCACAACAACCTATATCAACCCCATATTCATCGTAATTGCCTTCCTCTTCCCTTTCTTTTCTCTTTCCCTTACCCGACCATGGCAGAGCTCTGCAACACCCATCCCCGACCAAACCAGAGCCTTACCACCTCCTCTCCCTCGACAAAACAAGCTATCACCACCGTCTCCGCCACTCTCTCCTCGATTAACTCTTTCATAGCTTCTCCTCACCTTAGAAGCTAGGTCGGAGCTAATTAGGGTTAGGGTTTTCTCGAGCAACCCATGCATGGCGATTTCGAAGCAAAGTGACAAGTGGAGAGGACGATTGAGTATGGGTGAGAGTATCTCGATTTGTTTTCTATTTTATCTTGATTTTTGAGAAGAATTAGGGTTTGAGATATTTTCCTTGGCATGTATAAATTGAAGTGAGTTGTGTGTGTGATGGGCACGCCCTGGATTAGCCAAGTCTTTGTCACTTAGTTTCAATTTGTTGTTTTTGTTGTTTTAATTTAGTTGTTAGGGTTTCTTTGAAACCCTAATTCCCAATTATGTTTTGAATGTGTTGAATGCTCTTGAGAGATTATTGTTTTAGATAGCTTTAAATTTTATCACCTCAACTCTTTACTCTCCAAAGGCATACCAAAGCCATGGATGCACTTGTAGTTAGGTTAAGATCGAGTTGAGAGTGATTCAGCTCTTGCTTTTAATGTTAATACTAATTCCCCCGACTAGTTGTACTAAATTAGACAACTAGTACTTAGGGTTAGTGCCTTAGCTGCTATTTAAGTTATCACTTGGAGAAACTCTTAGATAAGTGATAGAAGTGACAAGCTTCACTTGTCCGGGCATAAGAACAAGAGCTCAACTCAGTTGAGCACAGAATAGGAGTTAGTGGTGGAAGTGAGACCTTAGCATCCCCTGTCACTACTTGTTTATACCTTAGTTTAGGTTCACTTAGCTCAACATTAGCCGTGATCGGCACAACATATCTTCTTTGTCACTTTGTTACCACCACTTGAAGTCGATTAAGCGACCTTAGATCACATAAGGGCACCACAAGTCTCGTGGTTCGACCCGTACGTGCCCGGTGCTACATCACGACACCGTGCACTTGCGGTATCACCGTAGGCCTTCATTATATACATCTTCTCGGGCCTACCAAACATCGTGAAGGAAGAGAAATAATGGAAGATCGTTATATCCAACGTGCTGAAACTCTTCAAAATGGGCAAAATGATAGAAATCAGGGAAATAGACACCTTGTGGTCGAAATAATCAATATGGCGAAGGAAATCGGGAAGAAGGAAGGAGAATATTACATGAGAGAGAAGTACAAAGAAATGAACGAGTAGTTGAAGAAAAATTGAAAGACACTATTACGAACAAACACATCTAGCTCGCGAGAGGAAAGACTGAGATGAAGTGGAGGAACAAGAGCTACAAGAGGCAATTCGCCTGAACAATCATGATAATCGAGAAAGAAGACGTGAGCGAAATCATAATAATGATAATATCAATGAAGAATATGATAGAGTACAAAGGAGAAGCGAAAGGCGGTGAAGAAGAGGAAATGAGAGATATAACTGAAAGTGCGAATTAATGAAAGAAATGAAAGAGAAGATCGCGGAGAAAGACGAGAAGAGAATGATGAACAAGAAAGTCAAAATAGACATGAATTCAAAAGAAGAGAGGCAGAATTAAAAAGACCAATGGATCCAAATTCTGGTATAAATGAACAAATTTGAGAGAGTTAGCGGAAATGAGAGGAATGATAAATAATAAAAGAGAAGGAGGTAAGAGACAATTGGATGAAGCCATAGAAGAGGCTGCGAAAACTCCATTCACACAAGAAGTACAGTCAGGTGGAATACCCCCAAAGTGCAATTTACCTGCGTTAACCAGCATTTTTGATGGAACAACTTGTGCAGTACAACACATCAAAGCTTATGTGAGATGTATGCTACAATGGGAGAACCATGATGCTATATTGTGCAAATATTTTGCATCAAGTTTAACAGGAGAAGCCTTAAAATGGTTCGAAGGTTTGCCAAAGAATACTATAACATCTTTCAACCATTTGCAGGCTATATTTTTAGGGGCGTATATAAGTAACAATTCCTCGCGACCTGGCATTGAAGATGTATTTGGGTTAAAGCAAAGGGTTGGCGAAAACTTGAAGCATATAACCGTGAGGTGGAAGACAATGTGCAGTGATATGGATGGTCGCGTGGACGAAAGATATCTCATTTTGTCATTCATTAACTCTATGTTCGCAACCAACTGTTATACATTCAAATTTTCTAATCAAGAATAAGGTCACAATGACTGAGTTGCGAGAACTTCAGGAGGAGTATATTGCTCTTGAGGAAAAGCAAAATGAGATGGAATCATACCCAATTGCGAACACAAGTTCAAAAGAAGAGAATGCAAGCTTGTTACCTAAACTGATAAGTACAGTGGCGAGCACTTCGCAAGGACAACAAGAAAGGATAATGGGAGATAGTCAGCAGAAATTAGTAGCTATGGGAAGTCGGGATCAAGAAGAATTCGAGAGAGAAAGAAACTTTTATAGCCGTGGTGGAAATAACAAAATTCAAAGACTTGATCATCCACAAGAAACTTATGGAGGTCAGAGGCAAAACTATCAAAGAGGACAGCGAAATCACAGGATAATATGGGAAGAAATCAAGATGCCACCACTGAATTCTAGTGTGGATAAATATGGAAAGCTACAATTTTGATGGAAAACATACCCGCGCCATGGAACATGGAAAGTGAACCGCCTCCGAGCGATGCAGAATTCATGAATTTTGTTCTTATCACCATTTTCATGGACACTCAACAAATGATTAGAAATATGAAAAGAATCATCCTCGAGAATGATAGACCAAGGGAAGCTAAATCATTTTCTAAAAAACCAATCTCGGTCTCAACCATTACCACCACCACCTGAGAAATTGCAAAGCGTAAATACAACAAAAGTAGGAGAAACATTTGTAATAGAAGTTGGAGCAAAGGCAAAGAATCTGATTTGTAACTCTATCGTACATTCGTACAAGACAATTGAAGATTTTCATGATAACACTCTCAGTAGGGTTTTCGCAAGAGATGCTGATAATAGAGAAGTAATGAACATTGCGAAGACATCGCCACTTGAAGAATGGCAAAAGCAGACTATCTCTTTTACCGCAGAAGAAGTACCCGAGGATTGAGAAATGCACAACAACCCATTAGTGGTAAGATTGGAGATTAACCCAAAACCTAGTGAGGATGAAGATGATGAAGCTGAGAATTCATGGGCAATCAACAGAATTTTGATCGATACTGGAAGTTCCGTGAATATCCTTTTTTATCATACTTACAAAACTATGGGAGGGAAATATGAAGATCTAATACCTTCAACTTATAAAATCTATGGTTTTAACGGTGCTGCAAATAAGTCTGAAGGAGAAACTCATATGCAAATTCCACTGAAAGGATTGTCCTCTGAAATTTTGTTTTGTGTAGTTGATGTGGAATCACCATACAATGCATTGATTGGACGACCTTGGTTACATGAGATTTTAGGTGTGGCATCGACTTTCCATCAATGTATCAAGTTCCCTATCCCACTGGTATTGGCATCATAAAAGGAGATTGGATTGAAGGAAATAAGTGTTATGAAATTGATATAGAATCTTGCGAAGAAAGAGCTGCGAAGAAGAATAATTGGAAACACAACATCAAAGAAAAACAAAAAGGTGAAAGATTGATGGTAGATGTAATAGAACAGAGAGAAGAGGAAACGCTGCGAAACCAATATATGATGAAGATAAGAAGCGGCGAAGGCTTCGCAACAGACAAGAAAATGACAGAAAAATTCAAAAATGCAGAGGCAGAGAGGAGCAGAAGTAAGAAACTTAAAGAGTGAATGTATTTGTTGATTTTTTGACTGAGAAGAAGGGAAGATGTATGGTTGATTGTAAAAAAAAAAAAAAAACTGTATTGGCAAAAGAGTTGCAAAGATGAGATTGCGAAATTGTAAAAGAGCTGATATGCAGAAGAAGAAAATATCTTTTATGAATTACAAAGATGAGATTGCGAAATTACAAAAGAGCTTATATGCAGAAGAATCGACAAAGTAATCAGACAGAGGCGAACCTACTATGGTGTACACCCTAGTTCGCGAAATCAAAATTTCTCAAGAGGCAAATGTAAGACCTAAAGTGCGTCATAGTAGGGGGTACCTATTGCATGGCTCAGGGAAAAGGTTACACCTCCCCTGGAACCTGAGTCATGGAGATTTGGGGTCAATAAAGCCCATCCAGGAGAGGTACCTTGGATTTTCAATCTAAGCTTATGACTTAGGTTGGACGACCGAGGGTCTCTTCTAAGGAGTCAGCATTCGATCAAGGCGCCGAGGTACACGTTTGATCCAAGAGTGCCTGGGGCATTTGAAGTGTCTCGGCCATTCTTGGCAAGTCTTGGCTTATGCTGCACTCGGCCCGAAGAAAACTCCACTGTAGGATCATAATATCGCCACAACAACAATTCGCGAAGACAACGGATAAAGACATTGCGAGTGAGTCGCAGAGGGTTAGATATAAATGACGACCTTTGGATGACGATAGGAGGATATGAAATCTGGCGAAGGTTAAGAAGTGTCGCGAGTATGAATATTTGTATGTCTGCGACGCTTCGCGAGACATTCCCGAAAATAAAGGACAGCTTAGCTGTCATTCACCATGTATTACCCTATATAAAGGGATGAGTGAATCTGTCTAAGGGGGTTCTTTTTGGATTGAAAAGCAAGTCATTAGGAGAGAGAAACAGAGCGAATGTAGTAAGATCTTTAGTGTAATTCCATTCTCCTGTGTAAACGTTTTAAGAAAATTATTAATAAATATTCATAATTGTTCATCTATTATCTGCTAAATGAATTAGTAAAACAAAATATAGTGAGGGGTGTATTGTGGGATTTCCTGCAACTACATATTGGCGCTAGAAGGAGGGGACTAAGAAAAGATTGGCATAGAGATTTGGAAGAATTTGAATGCGATAATTTTCAAAAGATTTACTGAAAGAGCAATGGCTAGAAGAAGAAATGTACTTGAACAACCTGTGAGAAGAAGTGGAAGACTTGCTGGAGAAAGGAGAATTGAACAAGGAGAATCGTCAAGGGTGAATATGAGAAATGATGAAGAAAACCATGTTCAGCGTTTAATTCCTCCAATAACAAATGAAACTGTGGATTACGATAGAGTAAGTGTACATACTTGGAGGTCGAATTCTGAGGATGAAAGGGAAGAAGAGCAGCAGTTGATGAATAACGGACAAGAAGGAGGAGACCAAGAAATGAATCTAGGAAATGAAGAAATCACAGCGTTGGAAACATTGAGACAAACAATACATGAAGAAAGGCGACTAGAGGCAGAAGAGCGAGCAAATTTGACAAGACAGAATCATGAATTAAGAATGGAAAATATGAGATTGCAAAATAGAAGATCGAGAAGCACTGCGAGATCGAGTTCAAGATCAACTAGGGAAGAAAGAAGGAGAGCCTTACCAACAGAAATTACAGCGGTAGAAAACCAACGGGAAGCACAAAATCTCACTTTCGAACATCATGAAAGAAGAGAGGACGCAGAAGATCGTTATATTCCCCATCCCGAGAATTTCCAAGAGGAGCAGAATGAAGAAAATCAGGGAACTAGGCGATTTCAGGGGCCAAATGATCCAGCCGCTGAAGGAAGAGCAATACTGCATGGAAGAGAAGCATTGAGAAGGCAAAAAGAGATCGTAGACGACATTGAGAAACATTATGCTGAACAAGCACGCTTAGCCCGCGAGAGAGAGAGTAAGAGCAGAAATGGAAAACCAAGAATTGGAAGAAGCAATCCGGCAAAATAATCACGACAACCGAGAAAGGAGGCGAGCACAAGATCGTGTCAATAGAAATACCAATGGAGAATACGAAAGGATGCAGAGGAGAGTTGATAGAGAACCCAGAAGAGAGAACGATAGATATAATGGTGTGCGAATTGATGAAAGAGGCGAAGAAGAAAGTCGCAGAGAAAGGAGAGAAGAAAATAGTGAACAAGAAGGTCAAAACAGGCATGAACGCAGGAGGCGAGAGGCAGAGCTAAAAAGACCAGCAGAATCAAATCCTGAGGAAAATGAGCAAATCTTGAAAGAACTAGCAGAAATGAGGAAATTGTTAAATAGTAGGAAGGAAGGAGGAAGAAGACAGTTGGATGAAGCCATCGCGGAAGCTGCGAAGACTCCTTTCACAATAGAAGTACAAATGGGAGGAATACCACCTAAATGCAACCGCCCGCATTAACCAACATTTTCGATGGAACAACATGCGGTACAACACATCAAGGCTTATATGAGATGTATGTTACAATTGGAGAATCATGATGCCATATTGTGCAAATACTTAGCATCAAGCTTAATTGGAGAAGCACTGAAATGGTTTGAAGGATTACCAAGAAACACAATCTCATCATTCAACCATTTACAAACTATTTTCTTGGGAGCTTATATAAGTAACAATTCCATGCGACCAGGAATTGAAGATGTATTCGGATTGAAACAAAGAGTTGGCGAGAGTTTAAGACATCTGACAATGAGATGGAGAACAATGTGCAGCGAAATGGCCGGAAGGGTAGAGGAAAGATATCTCATTTTATCATTTGTAAATGCTCTGTTCGCAACAAGTTTGCTATACATTCAAATATTCAGAATTAAAAATACGATTACGATGGCTGAGCTGCGAGAACTCCAAGAAGAATACATTGCTTTGGAAGAAAGACAAAATGAAATGGAATCATACCCAGTTGCGAATACAAGTTCAAACGCTACGAATGCAAGTTTATTACCAAAATTTTTAAACTCAGTGGCGACCACTTCGCAAGGGCAACCGGAAAATAGAGTTGATGATGGACAGCAGAAAATAGTGGCTATGGGAAGCCGAGATCAGGAGGAGTTTGATAGAGAAAGGAACTACTACAACCGCGGCAACAATAATAAAATTCAGAGATTAGATCATATGCAAGAAACTTATGGAGGACAAAGGCAGAATAACCATGGAAGGCCAAGAAATCGCAGAGTGGTATGGGAAGAGATCAGAATGCCACCACTAAATGCTAGTGTGGAAAAAATTTGGGAAGCTATACTTGTAATGGAGGACGTACCACCACCATGGAATGCAGGGAGTGAACCACAACCAAGTGACATAAGTCATGAATATTGTTCTTACCATCGCTTTCATGGACATCTCACAAATGATTGCAGAAACATAAAGAGAATCATTCTCAGAATGATTGATCAGGGGAAGTTGACTCATTTTCTAAAAGATGAAGACAAAGGAAAGCAAGTACTAACAACATCACCATCAGAAGTGCAAAGAACAGTTTCAAAGAAGGGAAAAGAAGCATTCGTAATAGAAGTGGGAACAAAGGCCAAAAATCTATTTTGCAACTCTATCGTTCATTCATATCATACAATTGAAGATTTTCACGATAATGTGCTTAGTAGAGTATATGCAAGAGATTTTCATAACAAAGAAGTGATGAACCAAGAGAAAGTCGCAATTGAAAGATTGCACTAAAAATTATTTCTTTCTCTGCAGACGAGGTACCCAAAGGAAGAGAAGCACATGATAGCCCGTTGGTGGTGCGACTGGACATTAATCCAAGACCAGTTGATGGAGAAGATGACGAAGCAGAAAATTGTTGGGCAATCAATAGAATCCTAATCGATACTGGAAGTTCGGTGAATATTCTCGTTTTACCATACTTATAAGACTATGGGTGGAGAGGATGAAAATTTGATTCCTTCAACGTACAAAATCTAATTGTTTTAACTAAGACAAATAACAAACCTAAAGGAGAGGTTCACATGAGGATACCTTTACAAGGATTATCAGCTGACATTTTATTCTGCGTGGTTGACGTGGAATCTCCTTATAACGCATTAATCGGGCGACCATGGCTGCACGAAATCTTGGGAGTAGCATCAACATATCATCAATGTATAAAGTTTCCCCATCCAAATGGTATTGGAATTATAAAGGGAGATTGGAAGGAAGGTCAGAAATGTTATGAGGTTGACGTAGAGAGCTGTGAAGACAGAAATGCTAAAAGGAAAGGTTGGAAACAGAATATCAAAGATGAACAGAGAAAAGAGAAGCTGATGGTGGATACTATAGAGATAAGAAATGAAGAAGCATCGCGAGGTGCCGCAACAATAGGCGAATGTTACGATGCTGCAAAAATAATTGGTTGTAGTTCATCGCGAAGTGCCGTAGAAACATTGCGAAGTGCCGCAGAAGAATGCATGGAAGCAGACGAACGTTATGATGGAAAGGAGTCCTTTAAGGATTGGGATAACGCTGAGGCAAAGAGTGCAATGAACAAAAGGCATAAAAAGTAAAATGAATGGTCCGTGATAAGTAATCGACAAAGATATATCAACGGCAAGACAAAGAAGAAATGATATGTGAGAATTTCGACAAGAAGAATGTACAAGAATCCGAGAGAAAAATAAATGAAACAGCATTGTGCGATGTCTTCGCAAATTAAATATCGAGACAAAGAATTAAATATGAATGATTGAATGATTTAACAACAATGAATGAGTAAATGAATGGGACGAACCTTTATGGCGTACACCCTAGTTCGCGAATTACATTTCGTAAGAGGCAAATGTAAGACCTAAAGTGCGTCATATAAGGGGGTATCTCTTAACATGGCTCGTGGAAAAAGGTTACACCGCCCCGGAACCTGGGTCATGCAGATTTGGGGCCCATGAAAGCCTATCCGGAGGAGGTACCTTGGATTCCCAACTATATATGTAGGTTATACCTGGTTGGGCGACCGAGGGTCTCTTTCAAGGAGCCGGCGTATGATCAAGGCGCCGAGGTACACGGTTGAGTCAAGAGTGCGTGGGAGCATGGAACTTCCTTACCACTCTTGACAAGTCTTGGCGCATGCCGCACTCGGCCCGAAGAAAACTCCACTTAGGGTGCAGCCTTGTAACCATAAACCCTATAGGTATAAGGGATAAGAGGCTGCGAAAACAACTCGGTTGTTGTTAAGACCGGATGGGAGGAGCTAGCCTTGTATGGCCGATGTACGCCTCCTTGAAAGGGCAACCAGGAGATGATAAGGGCGGCACCCTCCATTAGGGAGCCGATAAGTGCCAAAGACGCAAATGTCACGAGGCTTTGTTTTGCAAGGAAACTTAGGCTTGTCATATTTGTACAATGATTCTACAGAGGCAATAATACTAACGCGAGGGTAAGACGAGATCAATGGGTCCTTACATGCAAGTGTAAAAGACGTCCCTGCGATTTCGTCGCAAGACGGCAATGTCACATGGGGGCTTTATTTTCGCAAGATTATTTAGGCCTGTCATATTGTCGCAAGCCAAATATCCTGCAGAGGCAAAAATACTTGAATAATGATAAGACAAGGTCAATGGGTTTTTATATGCAAGTGTACAGACGTCCTGCGACCTTGTCGCAATAAGGGGTGGCAGAGTAAGACCTTTACTTAGGAAGGTCAAGCTTAGAAGACCACCAAAAATGATAAGGCGAGATCAATGGATTTCTTCTTTTTATAAAATCACGGCGACCTCATCGTAATTATAAATTTAAACATCATTCTTGGTCGAGGAGGAAGAAAATGCGAATCTTAAATTTCATTCTTTCATATAAAGATGCATACAGAGGCAAATACTGGGGAATGGAAAAGACGAAATATTGTTATCCATCTTCCAATGAAAGAGTTATACATTAATAATGTAAGCCAATTATATTACAAAACCCAAGAAAAAACTACCAAGAAAGGGAATGAAGATTGAATTTATGGGCAATAAACCCAAGAAGTTTACAAAAAGAGATACGTAAATGTACAGATATTACAAAAATAAAGAAACAAAAAGAATTATCTCTTTGGTGATTCTTCTCCTTTATCCGACCCTTCAATTTCATTATTCTCGTCGCGTAGTTTTCTTTTTTCGCTGGCCTCACTATCGAAACGTCCGAGACAGGCAAATTCTCGGGAACTTCTTCTGGAAAGCCAAGGATATGAACAAAGAGGGATTTTATGATCAATACAAACATACTCCATGGCTTCATTGCGAAAACGAACAGCATCATTATTAAAATTTGCCACGGTAGTTTGAAATTGTTTCTTCAACTTGGAATATCTATTCTCATGAAGGGTGAGATTCTTTGCGAAATTTGTGCTTTCTCGAGATTCAAGTTCTTCAATCCTTGCTTGAAATCTTTTTCGGACTCTGCAAATAAATTACGATAAATTAACAACTCAACAACAATATTACAGAGGTAAGAAACAGTAAGGTATAATAAATAACCTTCTCTGTCAGATATTATATCTTTAACCAAGGAAGTATGCTCGGTATGAAGACTAACATCAACACCTAAGTTATTCCTGGCATTATCTAAGATTTTCGCAGCCCAAGCGAATTCATCGTCATTATTTATAATAAGAAGTGAACGGATTTGATTTTCTCGTTCACTAAGTAAGGAGTTCTGGCGAAGCAATTCATCTCGCTCCATTTGCACTTCGAGAAGGGACTTTTGAAATGTTGCTAATGCCTGGGCACCATTATTAGCAATGCGATCTTTGTCATCTATATGGTCACTAACTTTCTTCCTTAAAATTTTGGTTTCCTCATGAGACTCAAGGTACATTTGTTTAAACTGGTTGGCTGTACTTAAACTAGATCTATGCTCAATTTCTAAGAGGCGGTACTTGGTTTGGAGTTCATTTAATGAAAGAGGATTAATTCTGCTTGACGAACTACTTAAAGAGTTGTTGAGATGAGCGAGAAGAGTGTCATTATCCATAGGCTCAGGAAATGAATGGAGAAGAATAGCTTCTTCGGAGAGGTTATATACATCTGCGAAAGTGATAAGTCGTGTAGCAAACAGTAAAACTGATAAAATGAAAATAATGAGAGAGAAAAGATTTTATACCATAAAGTTCTTTGATTAGCGTCTCCGGAGAGTGGTAACTTTGTCCTTCTGGGCAGAAAACTCAGTTTCCAACTGTTGGATCTTTTCGCGAGATCTCGCAGATTCAACTTCTAATTCTTTGATCTTTGTGCAAAATTGGGTATTCTTCTTCAATTGAACGTTATACCTCCTCTCAAGATCTGAGGCAACCACAAAAGAAGTTTTTCCAGCCTGCGAAGAAAGATAAAAAGGTTATTAGAATATAAATTAAAAGCTAAGGTGGGAGGAGAAATATGAGTTCGAACATACCAACGAATTAAGTGCATTTAAGAAGCTAGGGGATACAGATCTAGAAACTCCTTTGAAAGAGTCATTGCCCTCCAGCAGTGTAGCATTACATATGGTGGCGAGGTTCTCGCATATAGAGTCATTGCCCTCCAGCTGAACAATTGATCCATAGGAGAATTGGCCGATTGAGCTTCATTTTGGAAAGTTGAATCCAAAACATTATCATCATCATCCTCATCGGAAGATTCGAACTTGAGCTAAGATGAGAGGAAGGTTGAGTTTTTCGCTTCTTAGATAATGGAAGAAGATTTATCCTTGCGAACATTGGCTTTAGTTTTGCCTTTAACTTTCGCAGCCTATCACTTCCTGGCGTCAACCTTCGCATACAAATGAAGATAAGAAATAGAGGCAACAATATTGTTAAATAACATAAAAAAGATATTTCTTACTTCATCCGTAAGCGATCGAAGTATTGCCAAGGTACTTGCCAGTGGATTTGCCTTGTAACTTTTCCTCAGTTTGACAATCTGGAAAATTTACAAACTCAATGAGTACAAAAGGAAAGAGGGATTGCAAAAGCAAACTGTGGGGACATACCTCTTCCGCCTTCTTGGGCCACTTAAATTCCCAAGGATGATAGCCTGCGAGATTTGCAGGGAGTACATGCGAACCTGCTATGTAAGGTCCACTTAAGAGCAAAGGAACAACCCACCACCTCTCATCTTTAGAGTGGCGAGGAGTAGTGTTCTTACCCGAATGCCAGTCGATATCTTGCATGAGTAATTTATCCTCAGGGATATTATCTTTTCTCTTCAATCGAGCGCCCCAGCGAGATTTCTTGTTTCTCATGCCTATTACTTCATAATTTTCAAAGAAGTTTTCTACAAAGTGTATCTCTCAGGGATTATTTCTAAATTTACATATTCGGGATCTCTCGGCATTGTTGGGATATAGAGATCCTTTGCAAGACCACTGGCAAACTCAAGCATTAGGCGGATACAATCGCCGCATAATTGATAGACAGCTCGCGAGAAGTTCTGGATGGGAAAGGATTTCATAAAAGAGTGGCATCTCAGGATCATATAAAGGAATGGGAAGTCCTGCGAGAAGTTGACCTAGCGAAACAATAATCTTGTGATCATCACATTGATGATCAGAAAAAAGCTTGGCAGTGAGTATAGATGAACCTCCTTGATTAGGAATGGTAGAAAGGGTGAAACCTTCATCTTGCAACTTTTTCTGAATCTCAATAAAGCGAGGTTTGTACATACGACTAAGTGAAGCCATTATCAATATGGGAATGGATAAAAAATCGAAGATTAAGATATGATAAAAAAGATCGAAGATTTGCAGTAATAGAAGCACAGCTTGCGTAAGAAGAAGATAAAAGAAAAGTTGCAGAGAGAAGACGAAAGAGGAAAAGAGAAAGATATGAAAAATATATATAGAGAGAAACATCCTCGGGGGAAACGAGAGCATTTAATGTGAGAAGGGACGTGAATGGTCAAGAATAAACGATTGAAAGAGACGTGTCGGGAATAGAATGGAGGAGTAGACATCTGTGATAAAGTCCGTATGGAAAGATGAAACTGAGACAAGTACAAATAAACAGTTGCGGCAGTTCAAAAATATTGATTCTCATGACATTCTCTCCTTCGCAGAGAAGACATGAGAAGAGGCAAGATGTAGGATCATAATATCGCCACAACAACAATTCGCGAAGACAACGGATAAAGACATTGCGAGTGAGTCGCAGAGGGTTAGATATAAATGACGCACTGGATGACGATAGGAGGATATGAAATCTGGCGAAGGTTAAGAAGTGTCGCGAGTATGAATATTTGTATGTCTGCGACGCTTCGCGAGACATTCCCGAAAATAAAGGACAGCTTAGCTGTCATTCACCATGTATTACCCTATATAAAGGGATGAGTGAATCTGTCTAGCGGGGTTCTTTTTGGATTGAAAAGCAAGTCATTAGGAGAGAGAAACAGAGCGAATGTAGTAAGATCTTTAGTGTAATTCCATTCTCCTATGTAAACATTTTAAGAAAATTATTAATAAATATTCATAATTGTTCATCTATTATCTCGCTAAATGAATTAGTAAAACAAAATATAGTGAGGGGTGTATTGTGGGATTTCCTGCAACTACATCCACTTAGGGTGCGATCTCGTAACCATAAGCCCTATAGGAAAAAGGGATAGAGGCTGCGAAAACAACCGGTTGTTGTTAAGACCGGATGGGAGGAGCTAGCCTTGTATGGCGAAGTAAGCCTCCTTGAAGGGGCAACCAGGGGAAGATAAGGGTGGCACCCTTCATTAGGGAGAGTGATAAGTGTCTTAAGACGCAAATGTCATGAGGCTTTATTTTCGCAAGGAAATTTAGGCTTGTCATATTTGTGCGACAATCCCGAAGAGGCAATAATACAAAAGACAAATATAAGACGAGATCAATGGGTCATTATATGCAAATGTAAAGACGTCCTGCGATTTCGTCGCAAGACGGCAATGTCATGGGGCTTTATTTTCGCAAGAATTTTTAGGCCTGTCATATTGTCGCAACAAAAATTTCAAAGAAAGAGTGAAGGAAATATCAATGGGTTTTTGCATGCAAATGCAAAGACGTCCTGTGATTTTGTCGCAATGACAAGAGGTGGCGCAATAATACCTTTAACTAGGAAAACAAAATAAGACCACATAAGAGAAAAAGAAAAAAGGAAATCTTGGAAGAAACCAAGATTTCCTTACTTGCGAAAATTCAGCAGCAAAAGCTGCGAGATCGAGACATGAACACATATCACTATTCAAAAGTGTAATTGCAGGAAATCCCACACTACACCCCTCACTATATCTTGATAATAATTTCTAGATCTAAACTTATTTGATATGAAAATGAAGATAAAAATGCTAAAATTATAAAATGGACACAAGGATTTTTTACATGGTTCGATCAATGTGATCTACATCCATGGTTCTTCACTATGATTTTGAGGTTACATAAGAATTAGATTTACAATCTCCATTAATGGATATTTTGTAGAGCTCTAGATCTAACTTTAGGGGGAGAAGATGATAAAGAAAATAAATCTCTCTCTAAAAATATCTCTCCCTAAAATAATTTTTCTCTCTTAAAATAATATCTCTCTCCTAAAATAATACCTCTCTCCTAAAAAAAATGTCTATCCCCCTTTCTCTCTCCTGCTCTCCTCTTTATATAGTATTTACATAGTGGATGACAGCTCATGTACAACTAATATTTCCCTTAATTTGGATTTACCTCGCGACATCCTCGCGAGAGTATAAATGTTAAATCTCGCAGACACTCTAATTCTCACAAGATCCTCGCACTTTCTTCATGTTTACGTTATCTTCATTTGTTATGTCATTTCTGAAATCACTTTGCGACGGCTTCATGACGTTGTTAATGAAGATTCCGCAAGTGTGTTGTTGTTGCGATATTTGGATCCTACAAAAAGTAACTTGCTCAATCTTTCATTTAAATGAAAATAACAGAGGCAAGTATGGGAATGTATAGAATAAAAACATGTTATTTGTCTTCATATGATAGATTTACGCACTCATAAAATGAAAGGTTGATAATATATTGATTAATTATATTGCAAAAAGAATTGCTCTTTTAATGCGTAAAGGAACAACAAAGGTAGAGCTTGTATTTGAAGATCCAAGAAATTCACAGCAAAAGATTACAAAAATAGAAAATTAAAAGAACGAATGTACATATATTACAAAAAGAGAATGAAGAAAATAAAACTATTTCTCGTTTGATTCTTCTTCTTCATCATCTTCATCGATCCTTCTACTTCTTCATCTCCATCGATTCCTCTTTTTCACTAGCATCGCTGCGTCTAAATATTCAGAGAAGGCACATTATTGGGAATTTCTTCAAGAAGGCAAGGATATGCGAATGAGGGATATTACTACCGTCGCAGACCATTTTAATAGTCGATTGCGAAAAAAGAGTAGTATCATTCTTAAAATTCGCAATGATGAATCTGTAGTTGCCTCTTCAATCTAGAATATTTATCATCCCGAGAAGAAAGGTTCTTTGCGAGTTGCTCCTTCTCAGACTCGAGCTCTTCAATTCTTTTACGAAATCTCTCTTCAGCTTCTGCGAATATGTGAAAATGAATCAGCAACTCAACGACAATTTCATGAAAGCGAATAGTTAAATAAAGAAGAACAATTAACAACGTTCTCGTCGTAAATCATATCCCTAACAAAGAACGTGTGCTCAGCTTGAAGACTAACTTTAACACCTAAATTATTTCTGGCATCATCTAGAACTTTCGCAGCCCAAACGAATTCATCGTCATTATTTATGAGAAGAAGGGAGCGAATTTGATTCTATCTTTCGCTAAGTATAGCAATTTTGCGGTTAGATTCTTGAGCACCTTGTCTAGCGATGCGATCTTTATCATCTATGAGATCACTGATTTTGGTTCTTAAAGTATTAAATTTTTCTTTAGAATTAAGATAGAGACGCTTAAATTGGTTAGATAAGCCTAAACTATATCTATGATCAATTTCTAAGAGGTGAAATTTGGACTGAAGTTCGTTTAGAGAAAGAGATTTAATCTTGTCATTGTAAAACTATTCAGAGAATTGTTGAGGTGATCAAGAAGGGCATTGTTATCCATAGGATCATGGAATGAGTGAAGAAGAATGGCTTCGTCAGAAAGGTTATAGACGTCTGCGAAAATGGTAAATCAGATGAGGGGAGATAATGAGAGAACGAAACAAAGGAAAAGAGAAAAGTCCCATACCATAAAGTTGTTGGTTGGCACTTTGAAGACTAGATATCTTATTCTTCCGAGTGGAAGAATCAGCTTCTAATTGCTTAGTCTTCTCGCGAAGAGTAGCGTATTGATTTCAAATTCTTCATTTCTCTTGCGAAGAGTAGCAGCTTCAGCTTCCAATTCTTCATTTCTCTTACGAAGTTGAAGATTCTTCTTTTCGAGAATACAGCGCCTCTTCTCAAGATCTAAGGCAACATCGAAGGAAGCTCTCCCGGACTGTAAAGGAAAGTAAAGAAATTATCAAAATATAACTTAAAATCAAAATTATGAAGAAATAAGGGAATAAAGACATACCAAGACACCAAGAAATGAGGGTAGAATCCTTGAGAAAGTGTTGATTGAGCAAATTGTTTTTGCATTCTTATTTTTCCTCTGTCTCATGCTTTGTGCTCATGCGATAGTATAATCTCTTCAAGTTGCTTATCTTATCTTGTGAAATAATTGCATTCTCGCGAAATTCTTAATAATCGCAAAATTCCGAATATCTCTGCGAAGTTTTGAATAATTAAATTTCGTAAAATACTTGTTCGAATATAATGCTTATTTAATGATTATGTTATGAAATGTTTATGCCATGAAATGCTTATGCGATGCTTTCATGATGCGAGTATGATGCTTGTATGATGAGAATGCTTATCTACCGCAAAGTGTATAGCTAATGTTTGTGTTACTTAGCTCATTTTGCGGCTTTAAAATTGATGTAGCTTTAAATCGCTTCCATTCTTCATTTCTCTCGATTTTGTCTCTAGTATATGCATTCATCTTTGCGTATTTATTGTTCCTCGCAAATTCTTACTTGTGCTTCATCTTTTCTTATTCCGCACTATTAGTATCGCATAATAATATGATTATAATATTAAATGTATGTTATTTTCGCTGCCTCGAGTTTCATTTCCATACTTGCCTCTCGTTATTTGTATGCAAATGGAAGATTAAGCATAATCTCGCAGATGTTTCGCTGAATTTGTCATTGCGACAAGATCGCAGGACGTCTTTACATTTTCATGTAATGACCCATTGACCTTGCCTTACCTATCTTGTGTGGTCTTATTTTGCCTTCCTAGTTAAAGGTCTTATTTTGCCACCCTCATTTTTGCGACAATATGACAGGCCTAAATATTCTTGCGAACATAAGCCCCATGACATTGCCGTCTTGCGACAAAATCGCAGGACATCGTTACACTTTCATGTAAAGACCCATTGATCTTGTCTTATCATTTCTTTAGTATTTTTGCCTCTGCAGGATGTTTTTCTTGCGATAATATGACAGGTCTAGAAATTCTCGCGAATTTGAAGTCCCATGACATTGTCATCTTTTGACACTCTCCCTAATGGAGGGTGTCGCCCTTATCATCTCCCTGGTTGCCCCTTCAAGGAGGCGTACATCGGCCATACAAGACTAGCTCCTCCCATCCGGTCTTAACAAAGAAGCGCTTGTTTTCGCAGCCTCTTATCCTTTATACCTATAGGGCTTATGGTTACGAGACTGCACCCTAAGTGGAGTTTTCTTGGCCGAGTGCAGCATGTGCCAAGACTTGTCAAGAGTGGTAAGGAAGTTCCATGCTCCCCGCACTCTTGACTCAACCGTGTACCTCGGCGCCTTGGTCATACGCCGACTCCTTGGAAGAGATCCTCGGGCATCCAACTGTGGTATAACCTTATATATATAGTTGGAAATCCAAGGTATCTCTCCGGATAGGCTTTCATGGGCCCCAAATCTCCATGACTCGGGTTCCGGGAGCGGTGTAACCTTTTCACCGAGCCATGTCAAGAGATACCCCTTATATGACGCACTTTAGGTCTTACATTTGCCTCTTACGAAATATCATTCGCGAACTAGGGTGTACGCCATAAAGGTTCGTCCCATTCACTCACTCAATCATTTTTGTCAATTCATTCAATCATTCATTTTTGATTTTCTCTTCTCATTATCTTTGCGAAGTTATCGCATTTCCATTATCTTTGCGAAATTATCGCATGTCTTCATTCTTTCATTCATCCTTTCATTCATTCCTTCATTTAATCACTTCCTTCACTCATTCTTTCATTTTGTCATTTCATTCATTCTCATAATATCATATCATTTGAAGTAAAGTAAATATTCAAGAAAAATATATAAATTAATCTGCAAGATTTTTCTCAAATCTTTGAAATCTTTAATATCTTTGTAATTTAGAAATCTTTGAAATCTTAGTAATTCTTTATAATTTTGAACTCTTTGAAATCTTGAAATCTTTGTAATTTTGATTTTTTTTTTTTTTTTTTTTTTTTTAAATAAAATCAAAAATCTTTTATTTTCTGTAAAAGTAAAATGTTCAAAGAAAGTGGTACTTAGCTTTTATGTGATTCGTTGTTGTTGTTGTTGTTGTCTCTTGCGAAGTATATGATTTGCTTGCGAAGCTAGCATCCTTGAAATGTATAAACGTCGCACAAAATATAGTTATCTCGCAGAAAAAAGAAGTGTGAGAAATGAGATTTGAACCCTTGACCTGCCTCTTGCATATTCTCGCATCATACCAACTGTTCTAACCCTCTCTTGCGAAATTAATTTGCGAGATAATCATCAATTTTCTTCTTTGCGAAATAGGCAAAATCCGTGCGAAATTTCGCATAACAAAAATAAATATGCAAGAATTGATCCCGCGACCTTCTGCTTGCATTCATGCCTCCTAACCAACTGTGCTAGCCTTGCCTCTCGCGAAGTGTTCTGCGAAATAATCACCTACTTTATTCTTGCGAGATATCCTTGCGAGATTATCAAAGACGCGTGCGAAGTAAACATTTGCATGAAGTAAACGAACATCCGCAAAGTGTTCATGCTGCGAACGTTCGCAAGGTAAACATTTGCGAAGTGCAAAAATCTTTGCGAATGGGGAGATTCGAACTTTAGACATCAAACTCCTTCTCTTCACCGCTGACTATCTGGGCTATTTGCTGCTTGCAAAAAGAAACATACAATACTATAAATTTACTCCATTTCTTCGCTGTTATAAGTTCAAAAATATGCAGAAGGTGGGGATTCGAACCCACGACCTTAAGCTCCTCATGTTCGCTCGTGACCAATTGTGCTATCCCTCTTGTGCGAAAGGATCGCGAGAATGCTAATACATGACTTATATTCACCCTTTGATACTCAGGGAAAAAATTGACAAAAATTCTATGCGAAGGGGAAGACTCGAACCCGCGACCTTATGTTTATACTCTTCGCCAAAGTGACCAATTGTGCTAGCTGCTGTTTGTGAAAGAAACACATAATGTTGTACTTGAGTTCATCCACCCTTTACCGTTCTGGAAAAATATATGGAAAAAATGAGTGATGTGAGGGTTGAACTCGCGACATCCACCTAGTATACCTCGCGCACAACCATCCGTGATGGTGCTGTTTTGCGATAGAAGACCATATTGCCACTCTATTATTCTTCCTTTCTTTTCAGTAGTTCCAAAAAAGTGTGAAAAATATTGTGCTTTGCGAGAATTGATCACGCGAGCTCTAACCCATACTCCTAATCCCTGACCATCTCTGTGCTGATTCGTTTGCGAAGATTCGCATGTAACACCTCTTATTCTTTTCTCCTCTCTAGGCTGTAGAAAAATGTGAAAAATATGACCGTGGCGAGATTTGATCTTGCGACATCAAGCTTCTTCGCTCCAACTCAAACCATCTCGTGCGAGTTTCGTTTTGTGATAAAAATCACAGCGTTTTGTTCTTATCCTTTTCTTCATTCTTCCTTTATTTCCTTCAACAATTTGCCTTTTTCTTTTTCTCCTGAATATGAAATCTTCCATTAAAAAATTAGCTTTCTTCCTTGAATTTCATCACAGCAACCTATATTTTCTCTTCCTCTTTTCATGTCTTTGAATTGTTGACGGTGTTTTCTCCCTGAAAGTGTGATTCTTTCCATAAAATTTCCATTTTTGCTCCTGAAACTTTAAGATCTAGAAATAAATATGAACAATAACTAATTTTCATGGAAATTTCTTGATCCAACAAGTTACAGGAAGGACAAAATCCATTACTCAATCCCTGTTTCTAGCGCATATGTAATTGCGGGAAATCCCACACTACACCCCTCACTATATCTTGATAATAATTTCTAGATCTAAACTTATTTGATATGAAAATGAAGATAAAAATGCTAAAATTATAAAATGGACACAAGGATTTTTTACATGGTTCGATCAATGTGATCTACATCCATGGTTCTTCACTATGATTTTGAGGTTACATAAGAATTAGATTTACAATCTCCATTAATGGATATTTTGTAGAGCTCTAGATCTAACTTTAGGGGGAGAAGATGATAAAGAAAATAAATCTCTCTCTAAAAATATCTCTCCCTAAAATAATTTTTCTCTCTTAAAATAATATCTCTCCTAAAATAATACCTCTCTCCTAAAAAATGTCTATCCCCCTTTCTCTCTCCCCGCTCTCCTCTTTATATAGTATTTACATAGTGGATGTGACTCATGTACAACTAATATTTCCCTTAATTTCGGATTTACCTTGCGACATCCTCGCAAGAGTATAAATGTTAAATCTCGAGACACTCTAATTCTCGCAAGATCCTCGCACTTTCTTCATGTTTACGTTATCTTCATTTGTTATGTCATTTCGAAATCACTTTGCGACGGCTTCGCGACGTTGTTAATGAAGATTCCGCAAGTGTGTTGTTGTTGCGATATTTGGATCCTACAAAAAGTAACTTGCTCAATCTTTCATTTAAATGAAAATAACAGAGGCAAGTATGGGAATGTATAGAATAAAAACATGTTATTTGTCTTCATATGATAGATTTACGCACTCATAAAATGAAAGGTTGATAATATATTGATTAATTATATTGCAAAAAAGAATTGCTCTTTTAACATGTGCAGAAAGGAACAACAAAGGTAGAGCTTGTATTTGAAGATCCAAGAAATTCACAGCAAAAGATTACAAAAATAGAAAATTAAAAGAACGAATGTACATATATTACAAAAAGAGAATGAAGAAAATAAAACTATTTCTCGTTTGATTCTTCTTCTTCATCATCTTCATCGATCCTTCTACTTCTTCATCTCCATCGATTCCTCTTTTTTCACTAGCATCATTCGTCGAAATATTCAGAGAAGGCACATTATTGGGAATTTCTTCAAGAAGGCAAGGATATGCAGAATGAGGGATATTACGGCCGTCGCAGACCATTTTAATAGTCTGATTGCGAAAAAGAGTAGTATCATTCTTAAAATTCGCAACAGTAATCTGTAGTTGCCTCTTCAATCTAGAATATTTATCATCCCGAGAAGAAAGGTTCTTTGCGAGTTGCTCCTTCTCAGACTCGAGCTCTTCAATTCTTTTACGAAATCTCTCTTCAGCTTCTGCGAATATGTGAAAATGAATCAGCAACTCAACGACAATTTCATGAAAGACAAATAGTTAAATAAAGAAGAACAATTAACAACGTTCTCTGTCAGAAATCATATCCCTAACAAAGAACGTGTGCTCAGCTTGAAGACTAACTTTAACACCTAAATTATTTCTGGCATCATTTAGAACTTTCGCAGCCCAAACGAATTCATCGTCATTATTTATGAGAAGAAGGGAGCGAATTTGATTCTATCTTTCGCTAAGTATAGCAATTTTGCGGTTAGATTCTTGAGCACCTTGTCTAGCGATGCGATCTTTATCATCTATGAGATCACTGATTTTGGTTCTTAAAGTATTAAATTTTTCTTTAGAATTAAGATAGAGACGCTTAAATTGGTTAGATAAGCCTAAACTATATCTATGATCAATTTCTAAGAGGTGAAATTTGGACTGAAGTTCGTTTAGAGAAAGAGATTTAATCTTGTCATTGTAAAACTATTCAGAGAATTGTTGAGGTGATCAAGAAGGGCATTGTTATCCATAGGATCATGGAATGAGTGAAGAAGAATGGCTTCGTCAGAAAGGTTATAGACGTCTGCGAAAATGGTAAATCAGATGAGGGGAGATAATGAGAGAACGAAACAAAGGAAAAGAGAAAAGTCTCATACCATAAAGTTGTTGGTTGGCACTTTGAAGACTAGATATCTTATTCTTCTGAGTGGAAGAATCAGCTTCTAATTGCTTAGTCTTCTCGCGAAGAGTAGCAGATTCAGTTTCAAATTCTTCATTTCTCTTGCGAAGAGTAGCAGCTTCAGCTTCCAATTCTTCATTTCTCTTACGAAGTTGAAGATTCTTCTTTTCGAGAATACTGCGCCTCTTCTCAAGATCTAAGGCAACATCGAAGGAAGCTCTCCCGGACTGTAAAGGAAAGTAAAGAAATTATCAAAATATAACTTAAAATCAAAATTATGAAGAAATAAGGGAACAAAGACATACCAAGACACCAAGCGAATTTAGAAAGCTAGGAGTCACTGATATGGAGACCCCATGAAGAGAATCATCACCCTCTAGTAAAGGAGCATTGCAGATACTCGCGAGAGCTTTGCACGTACTAGAAAGACGATCATCTCCAATCCCTTGCATGGAGTCAGAGAAGATGCTGGACAGTTGTGACATAGAAGATTCAGTTGGAAAATCCTCCTTTGCGAGAGAAGTATCAACATCATCATTATCTTCATCACCAGAGCTTTCGCTAGACTGAATCTTTCGCTTCTTTGAAGGTGGGGGAGTGGACTTCTCCCTGCGAAGAGGACCTTTACCCTTGCCTTTAGTCTTCGCAGTTTTAGAACTTTCTTCTTCTTCAACAACTTCAACACCCACCTTCGCACACGTATGAAGATAAGAAACAGAGGAAACAATATTGTTAAAAATAATAAAATAAAATATTTCTTACTTCATCCGTGATCGAACGGAGCGCCGCAAGGGTACTTGCCTTAGAAGTCCTTTTGTAGCTTTTTCTTAACTTGATAACCTGAAAATTTCGCAAGATTAATAGGTATTAAAAGGAGTGAAGATTGTAAACTGAGCGAAATTTTTAAGAAAAATACCTCTTTCGCTTTCTCGGGCCAATTAAATACCCAAGGTTGATAATTGGAGAGATTCGCAGGAAGAACCTTTGAACCTAAAATGTAAGGTCCTTTCAAAACTAATGGAAAGACGCACCATCTGTCGTCTTTAGAGTGACGAGGAACATTGTTTTTGCTAGAATTCCAGTCGATATCCTGCATAAGTATTTTATCGATGGAGACATTTTCTCTTCTCTTCAAGCGAGCACCCCAGCGAGTTCTATCATTCTTCATATTTATTACTTCATAGTTTTCGAAGAAGCTTTCCACTGTATATTTTTCGGCAAATATCTCTAAATCCTCAAATTTAGGATCTCGGACTTCTTTTGGGTAAAGAGACCCTTTACCAGCACCACGGTTGGCGAACTCAAGCATTAAACGGATATAATCTCCACTCAATTGATAGATAGCTCGCGAGAATTTCACATGAGCAAGAATTTCATAAAATAAGGGAAGATCAGGATCATAAAGAGGAATGGGAAGGCCAGCGAGAATTTGACCTAGCGAAATTATGATTTCCTTATCATCACAATGATGATCAGCAAACAGTTTGGTAGAAAGAATGGATTTAGATTCTTGATTGGGAATGGTGGTTAATACGAAACCTTTCTCTTCGAAATATTTCTGAACTTTGTCCAGAGAATTTTCATATTTACGACCAACTGGAGGCATTTTAAGAGTATGGGAATGAAGATAAAATAGATCAAAAGGGATATAAAGAAGAAGATTTACAGCAGCAAAAGCGGAAGTTATGGAGAGATGTTGATGAAAAATTGCAGTGAAAGTAAGAAGGAAAGTAAAAAAGAAGAAGAGAGGGGTAAGAAAAGTATATATAGAGAGAAGGTTTCTCGAAAAGGAAAACACATTTAATGCGAAGAGTAGACATGAACGGTTGAGAAATAGCAGTTGAAAAAGACGTGTCAAGAAATGGATGGAAGAAGAGATACGTGTAATAAATTCTGCGCAAAAGTACAAAATCATGTTAATACAGAAAAATATGAAAAAATGAACAGCTGCGGCATTTTGAAAGTACTAGTTCTCATGACATTCTCTCCTTCACAGAGAAGACATGAGAAGAGGAAAGATGTAGGATCAGAATATCGCAACATCAATATCCTTGTGAAATCCTTGAACGACACATTGCGAAGATATCGCTTGATTGGAAATAAAAATGACGCAACGGATGACGACAGCCTAAACACGAGAAAGATATGAAGACTTAGCGAGATTGAGGGGTGTTGCGAGATTTAACATTAGAATACTTGCGAGAATGTCACAAGCCAGATCCGAAAATAAAGGAAAGTTTAGTTGTCATCCACTATGTAATGTCCTATATAAAGAGCCGAGTGAGGCTTAAGGAGGGGGATCTTTTTCGAGTGTTGGGCAAGTCATTAAGAGAGAGAAAGTTCGGAGCGGTTGTTAATTCTTTAGTTATTTCCTTTTCATCTTGTAACATTTGTGAGATTAATCAATAAATAATATAATTGTTCATCTTAAAATGACTTGATTGTGTGAATTCTTGTGAGGGGTGTAGTGTGGGATTTCCTGCTACTACAATTCATTCCCTACAGAAATAATACCTCCATCTTGAACTTGAGATCGGACTACTACCGTGCTCCATTTCTCCATTTCCTTGACCTGAACTACCAATACCCATCTTCAAAACCTATATCTCAGCATCAGTTCCGTGCTCAGGTCCATCTCCTCATTCCACCTGCAAATACCACACTTGTAAAGCTTCAATAGCAACATCATATTCATGGAAACAAAAAACGACTCCATCTTCTACTGCAACAGATCGCCATCAGCTCATCCACCAATCTCAGATTCACAACAGCGTCATAAGCACCTCTATTTTAGATCCTTGTTCTTCTCAACTTTTAATTCCATTTACTGCTCCATAACCAACAACAGAACCCAATTCCTGCTTCAATTTCAGATCCTGCAACAGACCTTAATTCCATTTTCTTCCATGAGCGGCATCATCTTCCCCTGTCAAGGCATACCCCTCTTTGATTTTCACCAAAGAACATCATCTTTTCTTATTTCACTCAATCAACAGACTCAAATCTAATCGAACAACAACATAGAGAGAGAGAGATATAACTCTAGGCACTTTCCTAGATTGAGTTTTTTACTCTCGGAGTTGTGATGAGTTTTTCCATACATATTTCCTAAGAAAAAGTACCTTGGTACCCCTACGTTTTCAATAACATCTTCTTTATGTTATGCAAATTGATAGACAAAATTTTGAAATAAACCAAATTTGAATCTTTACGATCTGCAACCAAAACCAAAAAGATAAGAAAACAAAACACTAAAACAATTTGAAAAGATGAGGGTACCCAAATACACCACAATCTTTTAATTTCAACCTATAAGTATAATACCAAGTGTGGTCGTTTATGGACAATAGTCGAGACAATACGACAACAAGGTATACACTTGATAAATAGTTACGGTATAAAACCGATTGACTATAGGATCACTTATCAAGTGTCTTGGATTAACGTACAAGTGTATTTACTTTATTATAATAAATAATTATAATATTGAAGTATAGTAAATGACATAAACAATATTTTGTTAACGAGGAAACCGCAAATGCAAAAAAATCCCGAGACCAAGTCCAGTTTTGAATACTACAGAATTAAACCGATATACGAAGAACATAAGCCAACTTTGTATAGTTGAGACCAATTAAACTACCGCTAGTTACTTAGTTTCCTCAGTATCCCTGGGTCTTCGACCTTTTGTTCATGCACGTGAATCTCAAGAAGTCACTATCTCAAGTTGTTTTACTCCTTTTGATCGTATTCCAAATAGCAACGGAATGAATTATCACAAGATATATTTAGATCTAACTTGATTCTAAAGATCCCGTCGGTAATTTGATCTAGTTTGATTGACCCTTATGTCAAAAATAAGGATGCTCTTAGGAATAATAAAACTAGGTGCAATCAAAGTTTCAACAACTATTAATCAATCAAATCAATAATCGAAAACTAAAATAACAATGCAATTATCTAATTTCTCACCAACGGTACTGTGAGAGCTTCTTGATCCCACAAAATTCTTTAAACGCGGTCATAGGAGATTTCACCTAATTAGGTTACTTTCCTCTCCAAATAGACGGCTCCACCAGAAACAACAAGAATGGAGTTTTCCTGGCTCTTACAATAGTCTGCAAAAAATGCAAGCTCAAGTATATATAGACCAATGTTGTTTGGGCAACAAGGAAATTCCAAAACCGAAAATATTCTCAAGATATGCATTAAAGTAACTAATTTCAGTTTTCCTATTTCCAATAAATGTTAACCAATATTTCTGAAATCTCTCTTAGAAATTTTTTATTATTAGTTTATCACATTAACTAATAAACCTTTTCCAGAGGTTATGATTTAATTGCTGGTAATTAAAACATATAAATTGAAAATCATAATTAAATGCTTTTCAATATTTCGATTTGGGATTACCTTGAGCATCAAGGAATATATTTGAAAAATTAATGATAATAGTTATGCACATGTTCAAATAATGTCGACATCTATAAGATTCCTATCTTAGCAAACCCTAGTTCAATATTCACACACAACATAAAGAAATATGCGAATATTGGAAAATTGGTTTTGCTCTTGGAACCAGTTATACCATGACTCCCAACTAAGTTAGGATCGGTTATACCATGTTTCCCAATATAGGTTATCACTGGTTATACCATGCTTCCCAAAACTAGTTAGGATCGGTTTGCTCGGTCAAACTCACAAGTGTTGCTATATCAAGATTGTTGTCAAAACTATATCTTGATTTCTAGTCTACAATTAGTTAAGTCTCGGTCTATGATAGTGGAGTTGAGAAATGAGCCAGTCATAATTTGCGTTCTGCCATTTGAAGGTGAAGTGTTAGAGCACTGCTCGGTCGAACTCGCAAGCGTTGCTATCTCAAGCTTGTTTGTCAAGTTTAGTTGATCAAAATTGTATACTTGAATTCTAGTCTACTTATAGCTAAGTCTCGGATTAGGATAGAAGTGCGTAGTTGATCATTAGACTTCACGGTGTTCACCAATTGAAGAAGAAGATCTATTGAATATCTTGGAGGAACTTCATCAACAAAAGGTATGTGGAGGCTAAAACTTATCTATCACTCAGAATTCTATTCTATTTTATCTTCTAAAGAGGCTAAGTCGTATAGCTATATAGATTTTTATATTATACGCAATTGAAATTTCGAGCCGAGTTTATATCACTTATATATTTCTCGATATACATGTTCTAAGCTTTTAGCTTTATCTTAAACTTCATCATCTACTTGACGAGTTTAGTTGGAGACAATTTATTTGTTGGAAACTAAATATTAAGTCAAGATGATCATGTGAAAATTACCTTGAACATCTTACATGATTTGTGTGAGACAATCATTTGATGTTAACTTGGGAAGTTTCGTATTGATCGATTAATCACTTGAAAATTACTTGAAGCTAGTGGTACGTGTAAGATTATCATTGTTGTCTTCTAAGGATGTTTCAATGATTAAATGAGAGTTTAAAAACTACTACCAATGTCTGGATATATCGCAGTGTGTACATTTTGTATGCGAACTGTGAAGTTCTAGTTCAGGTTCGGAACTCTTGTTCGCGAACGGGTTTAACTGTTAAAGTCCGGAACTGTGGTTTGCGAACTCTGTTTGCAAACGACACGACAATGTCAAAGTCCGGACCGTGGTTCGCATACTCTGTTTGCGAACGACACGACAAGGACAAAGTCCAGAACTGTGGTTCGCAGACTATGTTTGCAAACACAGTGGTTATGTTCCAAACTCGGTAAGTATGAATTTCATACTCATGAACTCAGGTTCGTTTGCGAACCAAAGTCCCTAGAACTTTAATGAAATAAGGTATGCGAACTTGTTTTGCAAACTGTGGAATTATGTCCATGAATTAGTTCTTGTATAGGTGTTTTGTACAATTCCTAGAATATAACCCGTGTTGTAACGGCACGGTTCTATAATAAGTAATTACATATATTCTGAACTTTATTCGTATAATTCGTCTGCAGTTATTAAAAAACATGAAAATTGGTTCCAATATTTTTTTTAATTGTCATGTGTTTTAACCGAGTTTATTTTGACATTAAAATGATCAACCAAGTTTTATACTTTATATTGTTACACGTTTAATGGAGTTAAAAAATTAACATAATATGATATTACTCACCAAAACCCGCCACCACCACAAACCGTATGATGAGGCAGAGAGAGAGATGGTTCTATTTGGGTGATCCAACGATCATTAACATTATGTCATATATAATTTGATATCATACCTGATATATATGGTACCTGCCTCTATCAATCATGATAATAACAACCAACCACATCTTTCTTAATACAATGTTATATGTGTTGCAACAACACAAATCTAATATGTCCACCGCTACTCACCAGCACCCGCCGCCACTACTTCTTCCACCACTACCACCATCATGGGGGGAGACAGGATTTTGAGAAAGACGGAGCAAAAATTCTTGGAAAGTTGCATACAGTTTTGAAATGGATTTTGTAGCCCACTTTATGACAAAAAAGACCAAAAGGACTTACAATTGGGCTTGGCTCCGCCCCTGACCACCACTAATGTTTCCGCCTCCACCACTTTATAAGAACCGCCACCGTTTCCACTAACGCCACAAATTTCAATTGATAGTATTTTTATTTTTATCAAAATTATTTATTAATGGAAATAAATATTTATTAAATTAATTAATATGACTTTTATTATTTAAAACTTAATAACCATTTATTATGAAAAATTAGTGAAACACTAATCAATGCTTATACAACAGTAGTGTTTGGTGAGTCACCCAGCGGACAGGATACATTGGATTTTCCTAACTACCTGTTGTGATCTTCCCTCCTCTCCCAGTGTAGTTTTCTAGATTTGATCTAACGTTTATCTGCCTTCATGTGCCATGCGAGCGTCATAAATACAACGTTCTTTTAGCAAGTCTTTATTTCCTCCTTTTCCTTCCACTATTCCAATGTATAATGGGTAAAGAACCCTAACAAAGCATCGTTGAATTAATAGATCATTTATTATGAGCAATTAGTGAAACACTAATTCATAAAGCACTTAATAGATCATTTATTCTACCGTAGATTTATCTCCTCCTAGACAAATCTCGGTCTCTCTTTATCTAGCCTAACTTAGCCAAGCTTTGTTTTGTATTTTTTTTATTTTTTCGCGAAAGCCGGACCCAAGCCCGCCCGAACTCAGCCAGTTGGACTGGCCCCACTGACAGACCCAACACCGCTCAACCCACTATATAACTAATCTACCACAAACCTCTACGACGGCAAGGATTGAACCCCTGACTTCCTCCTTACTGGAGTTGATGGAATACCACTGAGCTATGCTCTTGGACCCAAGCTTTGTTTTGTATTTAAGACAAACCAAACCGAATATGTTTCAAATGGTTCATATATATTTCTATGAGATGATGAACATTTGAATAACTCTCTTAAAACATATTTAGATTCAATTGATTATATATCATGATTGATAGATCATCATATTTGATCTAAAGGTGTTAGATGAATGTGGATAAATTATAAGTGTTCACGTGGCTAACTTCGGTTAACTATTATTGAGCCAACAAGGTATACACGTTTGGGTATGGTTCATCCATATCTAAATATAGGTATATTTCATTTCTGTGTATCAAGCTAATATCGTCTAACGGTGGAGATTTATTATTTAAGTTCTAAGCAGACTTAGCTTGAATCTTAAATCAGGAGTTCATCTAACGGTGAATATCAATTGCTTTGTTACTAAGATATCTTATCTTTGATTGTAAGCAACCCTTATTTGAAATACTATATAAGGGATAACTCTAGCATCTGGGAAACCTAATCCCAACACTTTTGTGTGTCGTAGTTGCAAACTAGAATCGATTCTCCATTAACCTTGGGTTTTCCAAATTAATTATTAGGTTAACGACCGAAGACATCATTTGGGATTCGTGAAGCCAGATCCAACTTTTATGACTGTAGTGTATTCTGATCTTACTTTTCCTATCGTATTGAGTTTTATCTTCTCTTAGATTTACTCGAGGTTTATCTCTGATAGGTAAGATACAAAAAGTAATCACAATAGTTCTTCGTCTCAGACTCTTGTGATTCCGCAATAACTTTTTCTGTTAATCAGTTGGGTTATAGTGAGGTCACTAATATTTCTAGCTGCTCTTCGGGAGTATAAGACCAGATCCTGTTCACTTTGATTTATCCTAAGACGGAAACAAAAAAATGAATAGACTTATCTATGGGATACATATTTGTTTATAAATCTTCGACTTTGGGTCGTAGCAACTATTAGTTGTGGGTGAGATCAGCTAAGGGAATCATGTGCGCAGAGTCCCTGCTGGGATTCACTACACCGAATGGAGTAATTTGTAACATCGAATTGTTACACTAATTTGTGTGACAGAGTTTGTTACACAAATAGGTGTGACATCTTTAAAAAGTGTAACAATATATCTTTTCATAATTATATTTTATTTGTAAGTAATTTTGTGATACTTAATGGTGTGACAAATTATCCATCTCAATAAAAAGATTAGAAAAATATCAAAATAAAATAAAAATAAGTGGAAATAAATTTCTGCTCCACCAAATAATTACCGCCAAAAATACTTGCTCGTAGATTTTACTCCGATATTTATGCACGGTTAGTATTAAAAACCTTAAGGGAAAAAAATCAAAAAAAGTAAAAAGTAATATTATCTTCAATCGAGGTAAATCTCTCACTTCTTCTTCAATTATTTTTCAAGATTGTAATCTCCGTTATACATCTACGAGAGGAACCAAAAAAAAAAAATCTACATAGAAATTATGCATCCGAGATTTCTTTCCGTAAGAAAATTCCCCTCAAAAAATCTTTTGATTTCGTTAAGCCTAACCAGTTTCTTATGGAAGAATTTTCAGGCTCTTTTGTTCTTCATCAAATCATGAGATTCTGTTATTATTCTACCCTGATTTTTCAGATAAGTTATTAGCACGATTTGGAGTTCGTTTAATTGAAGATAAAAATTGTTGTTAGGGTTTTCTGTAGTTGTTTTTTCTGCCCTAATTGATGTTTTCCTAATTTCTATTTTCAGGTTGAAAAAAACAGTTGGTGTAAAGGATTATTTTGCAATCAGATCTGGTCAGTTTGGTGATGATTTCTATTATATAGTCGATTCGTTAACTTGTTATGTGAGTATGTTTTAATGTTATGCAAACACTCTGGGTTTGATTCATTATTTTGGTTTGTTTTTAAATGAACAATTTGGTGTTTCTTATCACTATCAGCAACATAGGATAATCCTGTAGCTACATATGTGCTTGTGAATTTTTGCTTACAATGAAAAACTTTAGTGTGAAACCTTTACAGTAAAGGCAAGCAACTGTAGGATCAGAATATCGCAACCTCAATACTTCGCGAGAGTAATAAACGACAACATCATGAAGGAGTCGCGGGGAAGTAAAATAAATGACGCAATGAATGACGACAGCCAGAACATGAGAAAAGTGTGAAGACTTGGCGAGATTTAAGAATGTCGCGAAGATGAACACTTATACACTTGCGATACTTCGCGAGTTATTCCCGAAAATAAAGGACAACTTAGCTGTCATCCACTATGTAATACCCTATATAAAGGGTTGAGTAAGTCTGTTGAAAGAGAGTTCTTTTTGAATTGTTAAGCAAGTCATTAGGAGAGAGAAAATCTAGAGTGATTGTAATTTCTTTAGCTCTGTTCTATCTTCCTTTGTAAACATTTCAAGAAAATAATCAATAAAATTTATAGTTATTCATCTTCAAATGGATTAGTTAAGTAAATTCTTGTGAGGGGTGTATTGTGGGATTTCCTGCAACTACATATGCGCTAGAAACAGGGATGAAACAGGATTGAAGATAAAAGATTGCAGCTAAAATTGTCCGAATCAAGAAAATGAGAGAGAAAAATGTTAAATCAAATGAAGTAGAGAAATTAAAAAACAAGGAATATGATGAAAATACGGAGTACAGTACAATTACAAAAACAATGATTAATGAATTTCATGAAAACATCAGAGGAAGAATACATAAACGAGATTTTGAAGGAAAGAAAATTATAGATGGGGAGAAAACATCGTCTTTGAAAGAGTGGGAAAAGCAGAAAATAACATTCACAAACAAAGCAGAGATACCTAAAGAGGGTTTGAGCCATACATCCCCATTAGTGATCACAATAAATGAATGCAAAAATGGAGAAGAACCGGCAAAGGCAGCGGAAGAATGGGCAATAAATAGAACTTTGGTGGATACAGGGAGTTTGGTGAGCATCATGTTTTACCATACTTACAAAAAATTAGGATATAAAGATGAAGAAATGATTCCCCCAGCGTATTATATCCATGGTTTTGGTAAATCTATAACGAAACCTAAAGGAGAGGCAAAATTACGAATTCTGCTTGGAGGAATTGAAACACATGTGACATTGAGTGTAGTGGATATGAAATCGCCATACAACGTATTACTAGGGAGGCCATGGGTACATGCAATTAAGGCTGTAGCGTCAACATTTCATCAGCGTATCAAGTTTCCTATGCCAACTGGAATTGGTGAAATCAGAGGAGATATTGATAAAGGGAGAATATATCATCAAGACGAAGTAAAGCATTATGAAGAACGAGTGAAGAAGCAAAGAGATCGCAAGAAGATGGTAAAAGCGGCTAAAAAAGAAGAAGAATTTAAAATTTACATGATAAGAGCAAAAGAAGGAAAAGGAATACCTAGCACAATATCACAGGATAAGGAAATGAAAGGACCAACCCCTATGGGAGAACCAAAAGCTAGCTATATCGCAGAAGAACAAACAAAAGAAGTGAATGTTGGAACTGAAGAAGAGCCCAAGATGTTAAAAATTGGGACTAAAATGGAAGTAGATGAAGAAAGAAGAACTATTGATTTCTTTGCATGAGATTATAAAGATATTTTCGCATGGGATATGGATGAAATGCTCCGGTATAGATCCATCGTGGCTTGTCATAAATTGGAAATCGGCGAAATGTAAGACCATTCAAACAAAGAATTAGAAAGATCGCAACAAACATATCATCCACAAATAGAAGAAGAAGCTGAGAAAATGCTAGATGCGGGAATCATTAGACAAGCAAAATATCCCGAATGGATAGCAAATATGGTTATAGTCCCAAAAGAAAAAAAAGGGATAAGAATTTGTATAGATTTTACCGATCTAAACAAAGCTTGTCCTAAAGATAGTTTCCCGTTACCAGATATTCCGCAATTGGTTGAAGCTACGGCAGGAAACGAAAGGATATCATCTCTTGATGGATATAAAGGTTACAATCAAATTCCTCTCGCCGAAGAAGATCAAGAACATACTGCTTTCTTCGCTCCAAGAGGATTATCTTTGTTATACAAAAATGCCGTTTGGTTTGCGAAATGCTTGGAGCAACATACCAAAGAATGGTGGAGAAGATGTTTGCGAGATGGATACACAAAACATTAGAGGTGTATGTAGATGATATGTTAATAAAAAGTAAGAAAGCAAAAGACCACATACAGGATTTGAAAGAAATTTTTGAACAAATGAGACATTTCAACATCAAAGTAAATCCAGAAAAATGCACCTTTGGAGTTGCATCGGGAATTTTTTAGGTTACATCGTATCAAAAGAGGGAATCCAAGTCGACCCATAGAAAGTACAAAGCGGTTCGCGATATGCCAACACCTGCAACAAGTAAAAGATGTTCAAAAGTTAAATGGGTTGCTAGCTTCGCTAGGAAGGTTTATCTCGCGGTCATCTGATAAATGCAAGCACTTTTTCAACATTCTCATCAAAAAGGGATCAAAGTTTAGATGGACAGATGAGTGTGAGAAAGCCTTACAAGGAATAAAGGAACATTTAATGGATATATCAATTTTACAAAAAGCAGAACCGGGGAAGAATTATTGATCTATCTTGCGACGACCTCGCATGCATTAAGTGAGTATTCATCAGCGAGAGTGGACGCAGGAGTAGAGAAACCAATCTATTACATCAGCAAAACTTTCAATGCCGCGAGAAAGGAATTACTCGAAAATTGAAAAACTAATCTTGGCATTAGTTTACGCAACATATAAACTTCGCATATATTTTCAAGCGCACATTGTTAAGGTAGTGACAAAAATACCAATCGAATCAGTAATGAAAAATTCAAAAGATCGGGAAGAGTTGAAAGATGGAATGCTCAAATAAGTCATTGCAAACTCAAATACGAAATATTGTCTTCACCAAAATCACAAGTTGTCACAGACTTTCTGGCAGAATTTCCTTTGGAAGAGGATGAACCAGTAGAAGAAATGATGGACGTAGAAGAAGAACATGGTGATCCAAAAGACTTGTTAACTGAACCAAATATATGGGAAATATTAGTAGATGGGTCGTCTAATGGAGAAGGTAATGGGATTGGAATTGTTGTGATATCGCCAGAAGGCAATAAGATAGCTTTTTCTTTCAGATTAGAGTTTGCGTCAACCAATAATGAAACAGAATATGAAGCTATAATACATGCTTTGCGATTCGCAATAGAAATGAAATTGGAAAATGTGAGGATTACCAGTGATTCGCAATTGGCTATTCGCCAAATAAAAGAGGAATACACTACAAATGAACTATCTTTGCAAAAGTACAAGAAACTTGTTGACGAGCTGTCGGTGCAGATACCGAAAATAAACTGGAGACATATATCAAGGAGAAACAATAGACTCGCAGATGCTTTTGCCTTTATATCAAGTATGATGACAGATCCGACTGCGAGAAACATAAAAATACAAACACTTTTAACACCGTCAATTAATAAAGAAGAAGAGTGGGAAACAGATGTAATGCTAATAGAAGATGGAACACAAACACTTTGCGAAGAAGATTGGAGAGCAGAACTTCATGCATACTTGATGAAAGGGGAACACCAAGAAATAGATTAGAGGCACACAAATTAAAAAGTCGTGCAACAAATTATGAATTAAGAGATGGAATACTATACCGACGATCTTTTAATGGACCTTCGTTCAGATGTGTAACAAGGAAGGAAGGAGAAACCATATTGAAGATGTTGCATAGCGGGGATCTGGTAATCATAGTGGTGGAAGATCTTTAGCACATAAAGCAAAAATGCGGGGCTATTACGGCCGTATATGCATGAGGACGCGAAACAAATATCAAGGCGTTGCGAAGATTGCCAAAGACATGGGAAGAAGATACATGCAGGAGCGCCATTAAATTCTTCAACAAGTGTGTGGCCTTTTGGAAAATGGGGCTTAGATATTGTGGGACCATTCCTACCGGGAACATGACAGAAAAAGATATCTAATTGTCGCTACCGATTATTTCACAAAATGGGCGAGGTGAAAGCGGTACAACACATTCGCGATAAAGATGTTTTTACTTTCATATTTGAGAACATTATATGCGATTTGGGATTCCAAAGCACGGTTGGTATCGACAATGGGAAACAGTTTGAAGGACAAAATATAGAATTGCCGCTTAATGCATTTCGAGATACGATGTGGAAAATCAACTCCTCTATACCCGCAGCTAATGGCCGAGCGAAGCAACAAATAAAACAATTGCGAGACATATTGAAGAAGAAGTTAGAGGGATACAATAAAGGATGGTGCGAACAAGTGCCCAATGCAGTATGGGCTTATAATACAACTAGAAGAGAAGCTACGGGCATGTCACCTTTTTGTTTAACATATGGGGTTGAAGCTGTACTCCCAACGAAGTTATGATTCCAACAACAAAGAAAGAAGCTTGGGAGAAAAATCTCGGTGCGGGTAACATTTTGATCAAATTAGATGAATTAGAAGAAAAAGAGAGAGAGCACTACAACATATGGAGAATTATCGGCGAAGATTGGCGAGAGAATATAACAAACGTGTCAAGATACGTGAATTTCAACCAGGAGATCAGTGCTGCGAGAGACACCAATATATCAGCGTGAAAGTGGTGGCAAATTGGCAAGAAAATGGGATGGACCTTATATCATTAAGGAAATAGTTGGCACGGGGGCATATAGATTAATGGATCTGGAAGGGAGAGATGTAGGACAAAGATTGGATAGACCATGGAATAGGTTGTATCTCAAGAAGTATTATCCATAAAAGATGGATGAAATGAAATGAATTTGGATGAAATGTTTTGCGCGATTGAATGATTGCGAGGTTGAATAAAACAAAGAAAGATTGTGCGAATGTCTCGCAAGCAATACATTACGAGAAAATGAATGATTGAATGAATTAACAAAAATGAATGAGTGAGTGAATGGGACGAACCTTTATGGCGTACACCCTAGTTCGCGAATGATATTTTGCAAGAGGCAAATGTAAGACCTAAAGTGCGTCATATAAGGGGTATCTCTTGACATGGCTCAAGGGAAAGGTTACACCGCTCCGGAACCCGAGTCATGGAGATTTGGGGCCCATGAAAGCCTATCCGGGAGAGATACCTTGGATTTCCAACTATATATATGGTTATACCCTGGTTGGACGCCCGAGGATCTCTTCCAAGGAGTCAGTGTATGCTCAAGGCGCCGGGGTACACGGTTGAGCCAAGAGTGCCTAGGACATTTGAAGTGTCTCGGCCATTCTTGGCAAGTCTTGGTATATGCTGCACTCGGCCCGAAGAAAACTCCACTTAGGGTGCAGTCTCGTAACCATAAGCCATATAGGTATAAGGGATAAGAGGCTGCGAAAACAACCAGTTGTTGTTAAGACCGGATGGGAGGAGCTAGTCTTGTATGGCTGATGTACGCCTCCTTGAAGGGGCAACCCGGGGGAGAAGATAAGGCGGCACCCTCCATTAGGGAGCCGATAAGTGTCAAAAGACGCAAATGTCATGAGGCTTTATTTTCGCAAGGAAATTTAGGCTTGTCATATTTGTGCGATGATCTGTAGAGGCAATAATACTAACGCAAGGATAAGGCGAGATCAATGGGTTTTTACTTGAAAATGTAAAGACGTCCCCGCGATTTCGTCGCGAAGACTGGCAATGTCATGGGATTTTACATTCGCAAGAGTATTTAAGCTGTCATATTGTCGCAAATAAAATATCCTGCAGAGGCAAAAATACTTAAGAAATGATAAGACAAGGTCAATGGGTCATTACATGAAAATGTAAAGACGTCCTGCGATTTTGTCGCAACGAGGGGTGGCGAAATAAGACCTTTAATTAGGAAGGAAAAATAAGACCACACAATCAATGATAAGACAAGATCAATAGATTTCTTCATTTGTGAAAATATCCTGCGGTCTTGTCGCAATGATAAATTTCAACATAAATAAAGGTAAGCAAACACGCTTGCGAGATTAAAATTGTAAATCTAAAATGAGGTAGAAAGAGAAGATAAGGGTTTATTCATCAAGGGACTTGGTCTTTCCAATCAAAAAGAGTACTTCAACAGAAATTGAAAAACTTCCCATGCAAAAAGTCATACAGAAAAGAGACTGGAAGATATAAAATTACAGAAGTAGATTAATTTTCTACATCTACATTGGCATTCTCGGCAGCAGGAGATGATAAATGTTCTTCAACAATTTTATCAGCTTCACCTCCGCTAGGTGGAGGATTTCCATCAGCAGTTTTTTCATTTGGATTCTCAGCTTCATCTTCGCCAATAGGAGGATTTTCATCAGAAGATTTTTCATGAAGATTCTTATCGACAATTTCATTGTTCGCGATGTCTTCACAGCTTTCATAATCGTAATCACTATCAGGAGAATTAGGAACTTCATCATCTCCAACTTCCAAAGGTTCAATAGAGACAGGTTCAAGGGATTTAGAGAGTAAGATCTCATTCACAAAAACTTCAGCTTTGGGATGAAATTGACGAAGAAGTGCCTTCTGTTGATTCCTACTTTGGATATCTTTAAGATGGCTAAGATAATTAAGCCTTCTTGCGGCACGATCACGAGAATGCAAGAGTAGCGACAAGTGTTGTATTTTCCTTGCGAATCTTGGCATAGGAGGATTCCAAAGTAGACAGCCCGAAGTGCGAAGATCTTTCTCATTCTCGCGAAAATATAAAAGCACAACAGAGTTAAAAATAAAAAGTAATATAAGAAATTAGAAAAGGAAAATGGCGGATGAGGCGGTCAAATTTTATGACTACCTTCCTTTTGCGAGATAAGATGTTGGGTCGGGGGCCAAGCAACTATTCTCCAAATGATCCATGGCATTATCAAAACCATCACCGACAAGACCTTTTAACCGAGAACGCAAGCTTTTTTCATTAGAAATCAGTAAATTATTTTCCTTCGCAAGGGAGGAATGAGATTCTTTTAACTTGGTATATTCATCCTTGAGCTGGTTTGTTTTCACACTTAGAGTTATTCTACCCTGAATAAGCTTATCTCTTTCGGTAGTAGTTTCTTTGAGTTGATTTTTCAATGAGCAGATAGATTGTTCTTGCTCATTCAGTGCTTTTTGACAAACATCAAGTTGTTGCGAGGATATCGCCACTTTGTCCAACAAAGCTCGCTTCTCTTGAGATAAAGTTCCATTTTCATCTGATAAGGTTTCCAACTCCAAATTAGATTTAGTCAAAGAATATGAGAGATGCGACAATTCGTTACTTAATAATTCTTGTTTTACGCACTAAATAGGCGTTTTCTTGGGTTAGATTATTTATCTGGTCAATAGAATATGTATGGAGGTTATCTAATCGGTTATATTGCTCCATCCAAGCATCTCTTTCCGTTCGAGTTTCTTCCGCGATAGATTCCACTTGATATATCTCCATTTTACGTTTCTGATTCAAAGCTTGAAAGGCGAACAAAGTCTTCAAAAAAAAAAAAAAAAAAAAAAAATGGGGAGGAAAGAATACCTTTCAGTTCTTCATTCTTCTTGCGAAGATTATCGCGATCCAGCGAAGTATTATGAAGGCTGTTTTTCAAGGTCTTAATTTCTTGTTACAAGGATGCTCGCGACATGGTATCGGAACCAAAATACTTACTCAAGGATTCATAAACACTAGACCTGATAGGATCAGTGGAAATTTTCTTAATATCATTCATGGTATCCGATAAAACTTTAAAAGAAACATCTATCCCTTCCAAGTTTTCTTTAGTAAGAGAAGTAGATCCAGAGGAAGAGGAAATGATGGAAGAAGAGGCAAAAGTTGAGTCATCCTTAGTCATAAGAATGCCAGTCAGAGGAACTTGATCAACAAGGGGAGATGAGATAGAGGTATTAAGAGTAAAAGTGGATAGGGGTTCATTTTGAAGAATTTCATTAACGGAAAATTCAGGGATTGATTCGTCATGCGAGATCCTTGCATGAGAGGGTGAGTTATCATGAGAGGAAAGAGTTGGTTTATCTTGCGAAGAAATCGCTAGAGAAGATGAATTATCTTGCGAAGGTATTGTAGGAGAAGCAGCAAGTTTAAACCCAGGAAAAGAAATCGAAGGCGCAACAGGTTTAGAAGGGCGAGGCTTCTTGGGGGATTTATCAGCATCCTGCGAATTACAAGCTAAATAAGAAACAGAGGCAACAATATTGTTATTAAAAGAGTAAATGTTTCTTAAATACCTTATTATTCGCAGGCTTTCTTTTAGAGGCAAATGATTTCGGTTGTTTCGGTTGCTAACCCATGGAAGCACTAGGATTTGTAACAGTGGATTTGATGCTAGATTTATCCTTGCTGAAACAAAAATGGCAAGAGAAACATTAAAAGAAGAATAGTACCCAAATAAAAGACTTCAATAAGAGAGATCAATCATGAAATAATCAAAATTAGCAAAATCAACGAGACTTTGATGCCATAGAAACGAGAGAAGAAGAGTTGTAGCGAGAAAAAGACGATGAAGAAGACGATGAGGGAAAAACGGCAGAGAAAAGTTGCAGACAATAAAGAAGATGAAGTAAAAGAAAAGAAGAAGTTTCATAAGGAACTCTCCTTTAAATAGATGGGGAAAAAGTAACCGGATAACATTAAATTTGCCGGTAAAAAGTGAAATTTTAGATACATGTAAACATTCATTCCTAAATTCACGGAATCTTGTCGGTAAAAAAAATAGATAGAAAACAAACAGTTGCAACATTTTAAAATGTTAGTTCTCATGGCATTCTCTTATTCACAGAGAAGACATGAGAAGAGGCAAGATGTAGGATCAGAATATCGCAACCTCAATACTTCGCGAGAGTAATAAACGACAACATCATGAAGGAGTCGCGGGGAAGTAAAATAAATGACTCAATGAATGACGACATCCAGAACATGAGAAAAGTGTGAAGACTTGGCGAGATTTAGGAATGTCGCGAAGACGAACACTTATACACTTGCGATACTTCGCGAGTTATTCCCGAAAATAAAGGAAAGCTTAGCTGTCATCCACTATGTAATACCCTATATAAAGGGTTGAGTAAGTCTGTTGAAAGAGAGTTCTTTTTGAATTGTTAAGCAAGTCATTAGGAGAGAGAAAATCTAGAGTGATTGTAATTTCTTTAGCTCTGTTCTATCTTCCTTTGTAAACATTTCAAGAAAATAATCAATAAAATTTATAGTTATTCATCTTCAAATGGATTAGTTAAGTAAATTCTTGTGAGGGGTGTATTGTGGGATTTCCTGCAACTACAGCAACAGTACTGTTTCGATCTTTAGTTTCGTATGTTTAATTTTTCCTTATTTTGTGGTTGCTTGATTCTGTAAATTCCAAACCTGAACCGCCTCTCTTTTCTTTATACTCCGAGGTTTGATTTCATTGTGAAAGAGTTTTAGGTCCTCAGAAGCATAAAGGTTGCATCTTTCTCTCTGGGACTTGCAAACTTGTTGAATCAAATGACATCGACCATTTGTTTATTTGGTAGTGTGGTGATCTCATATAGGAATATAGGAAGTAATTGACGGTGTTTTTTTATCCACATATTACTGACACTGTTAATCAAATGACATCCTGACCACTTGAGATTAAGATTCCCTGTAACTTGTCTTGGGTAACATTTTTGTACATTGCATTTCGGTAGTGCTTTAAAGGGGATCTGGTGTTTCCCTCTCGCTTGACTAGAAGGATAACCTGATGGATTATTCCATTTGATATATTTATGTCTGTAGATCTTCAATTCTAGGATATCGCTTTCATGGGCTAGACATAGAAGTTAGAGAGTTGCAATCTAAAATGTCTACTATGTTTAGATTCCAACCATGTTCTTGTTAGATTTTTTGACGCTAATGAAAAATCTCTGAGATAGTTTGTGTTTCTTGATGATTGAATTTGGAATGTGTCCCTGAAAATTATTTGTAGGCAAATTAAGGAATTTTAGATTTTTTAGATTGTAAATGGAAAAAGGAATATAACCCTGCTATGCCGTTATCAGATAGGTCTAGAGATTGTAATCTGGAGAGTTTGTAAATTGGAGGAAAATAGATTGGTTAAGCAAAACTCTCTTGTAAAGATGCTACATCAGCCTCATGTAGATTGACACCGGCCAGCTTAAGTACATTTTGATTCACTAACCCTTTTACCCACTTTGTAGATGATGATACTAGGGGCAAGGTAGATGTAGAAAACAATGCGTATGTAGCTATAAAACTGCAAGTGATGTCCAAGTATTGTAGAGAAGATAAGTTTGAAAATTGGGTGGTCAAGATGTCTAAGAATTTTTAGGATGGGAAACTTATTAGGGATTTGTGTGTCCGTAAATATGTTGAAGCTATGGTCTAGATTATCTAAATGGGTAAGAGTGAAACGGGAAGGAGGGATGTTACCAGTAGTGCAGGCAGAAGGGGGATTTCTTATGAACTGGTTGCATGGTTGTGGTCTATTCTCCAAGTCTATTTAGACAACATGAAAGCCATCGTTGGAACATTTGATTCCATGCCAATTACAGCAGTTCCGATGATATCTGGCTTCTGACTGTGAACACAGGCGATTTGAAACTTAAAAGAGCGATTCCTTTTCCTTCATGACAAGCATGGGAGGCTACTAGTGGTCGACTGCTTACTAACGATAGATGAAAAAAAGAATATGAAATGAGGGTAGTGGAATATTGAATTTCTTCACGACTAACTAGAAACAAATTAGCTATTTATGATTTGTTTAATAGTTTATGTGATTGGTGTATATAATTTTTTTCTACTTGTTCAATATTGAATATAATATTGGTATCTAGTGCTTTTGATTGACTCACAATTGAACTGAGTTTCACTTGTGGTTGCGATAAATTTTTTTTTACCCTCCGCCAAAGTTGAAGCCATTAAGCATGATTTTTAACACAGTATTTTGTCACTTATCCTTGCATACAATATCATACCAAAATGTTTATGAAGTCCATAACTGAAAAATCCATGAACCCATCAGTATAACCAGTTCAGGCGGCACTTTTTTACCATGAAATGTTTTTAGAGATGTATTTTAAATTGGTTTTAGTCTTAGTTCACCAACCTCTTGTTATTACAGATCCCTTTTCAGTTTCTATATGAAAAGCAAATCATTAATGAGAAATCATAATTAAAGGACTGTTAATGTTTGTTATTTCCGTTTATTAATGATCGTTTCTATTCTCAGATCACCCGCCTTTGTAATTGATGTTTTCCCTAATTTCTATTTTTAGGTTAAAAGAAACAATTGGTACGATTTAAAAGATTCATTTGCAATCACATCAGGTTCGTATTAAATAACAATATGATTCATGTGTTAATTTTCTTCCTTTCACTTTTTGGTAAAGATTTATATACTTAGTCAATTAGTTAACTTGTTTATGCAAGAGTTCTTGTGGTTTTCTTGTTATGCAAACACTGGGTTTGATTCATTGTTGTGATTTTTTTTTATGTGAACAATGTGGTTGCTTATAATTTCTTAGGTCTTTTGAAAAGTTTGGTTTTTTGTTGATCTGTAGCGAATTCTTAAGAAATGTTAAGTCTTTATGCATTTCTATAGCTCAAATATGTTTAAATGTAATGAGAATAGTGTGTTCATCTTTTATTGTGTAGCATGGATACAAATCAACATGGCAGTGATGGTGTACAAACTACAACCACTCAATCATTGCAGAATAATGGATCTGTTGGGAACATTTTCAAACTTTTTGTTGAAGTTGATGCATCTTGTAGACCAATAAAGAAAAATGCAGAAAAACTTGCTTCTCGTGTATAGGGGAACTTATACGAACCCATTGCCCAATAAGTTATGAAGATTGGAGGATGTCCCAGAAAACTTCAAGGATGATGTGTGGAATGGCCTAATGGTATGTACCCTTCTGTTTTAGGTCACCAAGTTTTCTTAGATACATTTCTTCTTGACTCTTGAGTATTGAGTTTCATTTTGGTGTATGTTAGACTTTACAAAAGGTACTATGTGTTGCATGCACTGTTGTTGTTGTGTAGGATTATGTTTGTCCATATTTTTATCACACATTATATTTTCTTGTTGAATTATGACCCTGACCATTACATTTGTTACTTAGAGCAAGTTTGAGTTTAATGCTCCTTCGCACTTGGTACGCCCGAACCTCGAAGTAGCCTTTTCACAGAAGTTCAGAACATTCAAATACCAGCTTCGACAAAATTATTTCAGGATAGCCAGAGGTAAAGCACAAATTGAAGCAGCTATTCAAGCTGGTTTGGATCCAAATGCGTGGAAAAGCAAAGAGCAAATTCTAGCAAACTTTCCGATGGGGGTTACTCCAAGTAATTGGACCGCTTTCGTCGATACTGAGTTCAAAGAAGGAGTCAGAGAAAGCCATGAAAAGAAATCAGAGAACAACAAAAAATGCACAATCCCCCATACTCTTGGGAGGCGTACCTATGCGAACAAATGTCATCTCCTTTTATGTTTTATACACTCCTCAATTCTATTAGTTATTTTGAAATTATATTTTGTTATGGTTATGCAACCAATATGGATTCAAATGACCAGGCAGAAGAGGATGGGATGCTTACAGAGGATCGCGAATACGCTGGGATGAAGGGTCATGAAAAAAGCGATGGAACTATTCATCCATTAGCAGTTGAAAAATATGTAGGTATTTCAAGAATTAAAAGCATGTCAAAGATGCCTATGACATGCTTGAACTTTCCTAACCGTTATTGGGTAACACATATTACGCAGGAACAAGTCAAAGATGCCTATGAGAAGTGAAAACAGAAAGGAACTAACTGCTCATATGATTTTGGTTCTGATGGTTTAGTTGATGTCTTTGGCCCAGACAAGGGTAAAAGGTCTTTACGTGGCTTTTCCTCCAGCGTTTCTACGAAGCGTGCTAAGCAAGCATTCCCGACTGCTGCTCTTCGCGATTCTACAGTTAACAAATGCAACTCGGACTAAAAAAGGTAAACCCAACTCTTACAATTTATTATAATAACCCTGTTTCTTTGGTCGTCATTGTTGTCCTATCTTTTCTATCACTGTCTAAGATCAACGTGTTAATCAAATTTGTACTTCAATGATTGCAACCTTATACTTCCATATCAAATTTGTACTTCAATAATTGCAACCTTCTAACTCCTATAGGGATTGTTTTAGTACTATAAGTGAAAATTGTGATGTTGGTTCGTGTGAAACTGAAATTTCAAATGAGAAGTATGTTGAATGGCATACAATTTTTGTAGGTTGGTAGTCTTTCCCATGTAATATCTTGGCTACTTTGACTAGAAATCCTTTCTTATTTTTCCATTAATATTTGGCACACCACGTTTCAGTTCATCCTTCTTTGCTTTTTTTTTTTTTGATCTGATCTGTATGATCCTAAAAGTTAACTTACCCATGAAAACTGGTTAGCCTTTTCTCGGTATTTATAATCAGTTTAACTTTTAAGATTTTAAGTTAATGATAATACACATTATGTTGATTTTGTACTACTGCATTACAGGTCATGGCACAAAAAATATCCAGTGATCATCTGACAAGCGAAGAGGCACTCTTGAATGATGCTTATACCCCTAACTCTGACTTCGCTCCTGAAAATCATGCTTTTACTAGAGCCACAACCTTTCGACAATTCTGGTTATGAAGAGTCTTCATATCAGAATGTGAATTTGCTGGACAGGAATGGAAAAATAGTTGCAGTTATGTGGTGAAGTCTGTCACCACAGAATTGTCCAAAAGAATGAGAGTAAAGTTCGCATAGAATGCGTCTATAATGATTGTGCACTAATCCGGGACCCTCCTCAAGGTGATGACTACTATACACTATCTTCGTATGTTGGTGGTGGTTGGGTAGTGTGGCGTAAGAAGCTTTTGCAATTTACAAATTAAACTTTGTTTACCTTGTTACAGATAAGTACTATTAGGTAGAGTAGAGTTTATGTTTTAATTTATAATAATTTTTAGTTTTATTGTTTAGTGTTTTAAAAGTGTATTGAGATATTAGTTGACGTTGAAACAAATTTTTTTTTATTAATTTAATTTCTATTAAATTTTTTGGGTACTATTTTTTAATATTATGCACTAACAATTTATGTGGTGGGTTGGGGAAAGTGTGTGTATGGATCAAAAACAGGGGTGGGGAAATAAAAATAAATATTTTTTTTCTTAATTACTGCCTAATTTGTTACACTTATATATGTCAGAAATTCGATATACTTTTTAGTGTGATTTAAATTAATTAAAGTCACACTTATAAGTGTGACCACTGATGTGTAACAAAAGAAAAACACCATATTTATGACACTAATAAGTGTGATAATAAATCACATGTCACACTTATTTGTGTAACAAAATGGCTGATTTGGTGTAGTGATTCAATAGGCGTAAGAAATGCGACTGTACCTTAATCGGTGTGAGACTTGGTTAGATCTCAACTACATTCCAGTGTGAATGTAAGTTGTAGTACGCTAGAGTCTATAGGGGATTAATACAGTATGGTGTTCAAATCTGGACTTTGTTCATATAATTGAAATATCACAGGTTGTGCGTAGTTCAATCATAGTTGAATAATCTGACCTTACTTGTTGGAACGAACTTGATTGACACTCGGACATTAGTCTTTGGTACCGATCACTGTCGTATGCGTCAAAAATAAATTACTTTCTCACTACTTAAAATATATTATATAGCAAGGGAAAGAAAAGGATCGTTCTCACAGAGAGGACTAAAGTTGTCAAGTTGTTTCGGTTTACTAAAATAGCAAGGGGGGGGGGTCTTGATTTCAATAAACTAAAACAAAATTAAATAAAACCGCTAAAAGTAAAGCACACCAATCAAACAAATGTAAATATTGGATAAAGGTTTCATCTTCAATTATATACAAGTATTTGAATGAACGATTAGAATTCGTATTTAATCTCGTATTATCAAAAGTCCTAGAATACCTTATTGCAAGAATACTCTGTAAATTTCCTAAGTCATCACACTTCCATGTAAAATGATGCAAGTATAAATACTACCTAGAGAATAACCCGACGCCTTGCGCTAATCAAGTTCAATTCCCAAAGATGCATTAAGAATGGTGAAATAGGCTAATCAATGCAATTGAAATACATTGCGCAAACAATTCGAACAAAGGTGAATTTCTACATATGATTACAAGAAAGTATCACTACTATCCGTAATCATATCATGGTACTCATATTCAAGGTTATCACTCGATGATAAGCCCTAAATTAGTTATAGATATGGATGTGAGTTCAATCAATTCCAGACTTAACTAAACAATTACTCAGTCATATTCCAATACATTAATCATGCAATTATTATAAACCGTAGAAAGTGAATGATAATATCGAGAGGAAACTAATTCATAAATCAAATAACATGCTAGCAAAATCCGACCACATCTTTAACCAATAAAATAAATTATCTACTAGTGTTAATGGAGTTCATAACAAAAAGAAAAGAAAAAAGCACCATGTTCTAAACCCTTGAAAACAAGTAGAAGAGGAGACATTAAAATAATGAAGAAGTTTCGGCTATTTTATATCTTTCACTTGCGACGACTCAAAAGAAACACTCGACCTTGTGTGAGAAGTCCAAGCCAAAAAGCCCCCTTCTTCTGATTCTCACAGCCAGTACACCTACAAGTCCCATTGTTACAGCACCAGAACTTCGCTCAAAACTCATAGCTCTGTCACCTGAAATCACACTTGTTATCTTGTTTCTTGACTAGTAGCTCAGCACTATCACACAACACCAAATTTAGGGATTAGAAACGGTAATTGGCAGTTGCAAAGAGGGGTTGCAAAAGTTCTGCTCTGTTACGAAAGTCGATGTTGCAATATTTCGCAATGGTCTAGTTGTCGTTGCAAATTTTTTGTCGCAACAATTTCCACCTGTTGCAACGTTAACTGTTCGCAACTGTTAAATTGGAAGATCGCAACAGAGGATCTCAGTTGCGAAATTTTTGCATCAAATAGTGGTTTTGACCGATCAAAACCAGGTTTGACCAGTCAAAATCAGGTCAAAATTTTAGTTCCTTGTAACAAAATCACCCCTGTTCATTTGGAAATCAAATTAATCCAACAAAACTATCAAAAACAATTTTGAATTGGATGAACAATATTACTGGCTTCATTTTACAAGTTCGACAAACTACAATTTCTCAAGTTCCAAATGTGAAAACAATTACATAACACTATAGAAATCTGAAAAGTATACATTTTTATAGAGAAACTACCATAGAACATAAATAGATAAAATAATTCAGTTTCAAACAGAAATTAAACATGGACAATTGGTGAACATGGACTGGAAGAAGGACTTGCAAAAGTATTGACCAAAAGAGCCGACCAGCTACTTGTCGAGCATACTTTCCTGTGAACACAAGGAAAACAATACATTAGTAATTGATCTTAATGAACTTTCCTAATGAAGACATGAAAAACAAGATAAGTTCAAAGTATACATGTGCTTTAGCTTCATATGAAGATGAACCTATAACTATCACCTATCTCATATTAACTAAAAAAATGTTAAACATAACACCTATCAGGTACCACTAGAAGCAGAATCGAGATTAATAAAAACTGCTTATACATTAAAAAGAAGCAAGCGCAAGCACATGAATGTGTCTTCATTCTCTCAAGTGACAACTCCATCTATAAATACTAGAACTCCATAGTTTCTGTTCTTCTCAGTTGATGTCTGTGGATAAGGAAAAATTGCACTAGTGGAGTGAGTGAAGATATAAGAGACAAGATTGGTGGATATAGTTTCATTTCATAAGAGAGTGGATGAATTCCAATCGTTGGCGCGTTACGCCTATCACGACCCCCTTTTCCTTTATCTTGGCTTCGGACAGGCTACGCAGAAGAGACTACATAGCAGACTTTGCAATATCACAAGCATTCTTCCGAAGAAAAAAAACTGAATCTCAAAAGGTTCGCAATTTTCTCCTACACATCCTAGACTATTTTTTATGACATGCTACATAATAACTCTTACAAAGTTAGGATTAACTTTATAAAAAATTATGGAATACACCTAAGCTTTTCCTATAGGAAGACAAAAACTAGAAGTGTGCTAAAATGGGGAAAGATTCACCTTGTTTGGGGGAAAACATTACAAAGAAGACTAAATCAACGCTAACAGGTCAGTCAAACTGCAAATTTCATTTTAGGGTTTAATTTGGATGTCAGTCATCAATAATGTAATGCATTGGAGTACTTACATCAACTCATTTTCGAGGAAAACAACAAGTTCAGGGTCCCTCATAGCAGCTGAGTATGAAGCTAGCACCTTCAAGGCAGGACAAGAAGTCAAGAACCATACCATGCTTCATATCACTGTAGAGTTGAGACATCCTGAAGTCAGAAACTACTTACTATTAATTAAAAAAAAATAGATTGACAGCCTTGGCTGCTAACAAAGCAAAATTCTGATAAAAAGAAACTTATTGTAGTACCTAAGGAGATTTACTGCACTTCAGAGCTACCGGTAAATATAACTACACTTCAGAGCTTTGAATTTAGACTTCACGCCTAGATACCCCCTTACATAGAACACATGTTATGTAGTCAGGGTAATAACAACGAGCATAGAGAATAAGATGGAAATAAACAATATATTTGGAAAAGCACATTAACTAGCTTAAAAGCATACCGGCAGTTCTCTTCAGACATGCTCAACAAGTCGATTACGACGAACACAAATGAGCCTCAAGGTGAAACCATAACCCTGAGATTAAAATCTCTTAAAAATCAGGGTATAAGCAACACTGCCTTAACAATCCGAAAGTCAGAACTCAAACTAGCTACATAAAACACGGTCGAACAAAAGTTAAAACAATAGATGTAACTACAGAATGATATACAAGATTCCATATTACTAACACGGGTTAGTACAACTTGAGGAAGCATTACAAAATCAATCAAAAAAACATCAGTACGCCCAATAGATTTTAGATACAAGACATTAAGTGGGATTTTCAAGTATATATATCTAGTTAAAGAATGACAAAATACATTAAATCTAATTTAAGATACAAGACATTAGAGTTTCAGTTCCTTCGATATGAAACTGCTAGCCAACCAAACATAAGTCACAAAGATACAGAGATTGTAATAAGAGTTTTCAGCACCATGGTAGTAAAGTGGATGATGGTAAAAATAACGACAAAGAAATCCTATGTAATGATAATTGAGACCAACCAGGGAACATACAAAATTGATAATTCATCATTCAAATACATGAGTTTATGATTAAAATAGAGAAGATGACCACATAAATATCATGAATCATCAATATTTAAAGGAGAAGTAGTGTTACGATATTATACCAAAAGATCTTATATCCGCCGGATGTTGCTCAGAAACCTGTTGAAAACGAATTTGGAAAACATTAATTTCTACCTTGAAATGAGCAAGAGAAACATGAAAAATTAGCTTTGAAAACCCTAACTACACTTATTGATGTTGATTCGTGGAACCCTAACGAAGAAGGAAAAATGAGAAAAAAAAATAATTCAAATGAGAAGAAGATGAAGTTTTCAATTTGGTCATGAGAAAATCTAGGGTTTTCTGTGGAGATTTAAGTTTATGGATTTTATGAAATCATAATAGCACTGCTTTCTCCCTCTCTCTATATTCTACATATGACATTTGAAGAAAAAAAACCCGAATTACTCTGATTTCCCTCATTATAGGTCAAAAAGCTGTAATTTGTAATCAAATTAATCCAGATAATAACTTGGTGAGCATGACTCTGAACTAAGATTGGAAGTCGGGTTAAAGATTTTGAGTGGAAAAAATCAAAAGGAGAGGAAAAAAATCTGAATCTAGGGTTTACTTTGTAGAAGTAAAATAAAAAAGGAGAAGCAATAGTTCATAGAGACGATAACTTTCTTCCTAGACAATAATGGTTTGGTTTTGATGTTCATGATCACGATGGTGTTGGACTGTTGGTAGTAGAAAGAGGGAAAATTTACAGGGAGAACGAGAGAGAAGAGATAGAAAATGAGAGGCTGTTCGATGATAAAAATAGATGGGGAACCGAGTAAGCTTTCTCGAGGATCTGAATGAGCTGAATAATGAGTCAGATTGAAAGTGTAGTCAGCCACTCACTTTTCGCACGCATACAACTCAATTCAGTTGCGAATCGCAACAAGATAAAACAGTTGCGAGTTTTGTAACTGTGATAAGCTGTTGCAAATTTTTGCAAATGTAATTCGCAACTAAAAGTTATTAATCCTTGAATTTGGTGTAGTGTCATTTCACTCTCCTGCAACTTATTTCAACCAAAAGTTGCCAACAACATGACCACCAATTGTAGCCATCATCTCTGCATCATAACACAAAGACCCATTTCAGCTCAGACAATGGCAATGCTAGTTTCCTCTTCTATACTTCCACCAAGAACACAATACCATCTCAATCCCCTGCAGCACAACAAAACCACCAACAACACTATCAACACCTCCAGAACCCATAATTTCCGCTCCTTATTTGATTCTCCATCTGCTCATCCACAGTTCAGTTCCTTGGCAACAATCATTAGCACTAGCTCTTCATCTCATGTTTGAGGCAAAGACCACCAGTTACTGCACACCTCATACATAACACCATACTCTGGTCACCATTGAAATTCAATCATGCACTCCAGTTCCTCATCTACACCACCAATGTCATCTCCTACAACAACACCATCAGTGATAGAGTTGCAACATGCCTGCAAAGCCAACTTCTCAGACCCTGGTTCACCCTTTTTGTAGCTTCTGCAACAACTGCAATGATGTAGTTTTTACAATGATAAGTAGAGGGATTCGATTCTCGGACTTGGGAAGTTATTGATTTTAGACTTAATAAAAGAAAATATTGAAACTAACAAAAATATGTAAACAAAGGTAATAAGAGCAAGAGCTACTGGGACTTAGGATTTCACTGTTTCTCATACTCATGTAGTTTATAAATTAATCCTAGGATAATTATGGCTCAAATAATAAAATTTATTAACTCTTAATATTTGTCAAGATAGATTTTTAAAAGCAATGACTGTAAATCTACAGCATAGGACATCAAATCATTTAAGATAAGCATGACCCATCAATTGAAATAATAATCATTCAATAAAAATCATAAAACAATTAATAAACAGTGCAAAAAGTAAATAAGAATTAATTCAAGTTACCACATAGATGAAATCCATCTTCCTTATTTGTCCCAGTGACGGGGTTTAGCTCATCATGATAAAAACACACTCAAAACAATATTGCATAGCCCTAAAAGGTTTTTTTATTGAAGAAATTGTATAAGACAGAGATTTGCTACGCCGTAGTGATGTTACAGACGTCACTGTTACAAGCCGGGTGTTGCAAATAAACCTAATTGTTACAAAGGTACTATCGCAGACACTGTTCAACAGCGACAGTTCTTTTGTGTCTGTTTTTCGTGTTCTTCATAATGACATTTCAATGGTGTCGTCTATAACTTCTCCTTCTTCTTCTCTGCTGCTGCTACAGAATTGCTCTGCAGCGATTTTTTTGATGCTCTGCACTACCCCTAACTCTCGATAGCCCCTCTACAACTCCTCATGACCCTTTTTATAGCCAGAACAACCACCAAATATCACACATCTTCTGCCAAGCAAATACACTCCATCACGTTCAAAACACGTTCTTCTGTTGCCCAAGAATGAGTCAAACTCGTGTTTATTCATACTCCAAACACATGAAAACATGTGATTATCTGAGATATTTTCTTACGTGTTTTACACTTCCACGCGTCTTCTCTGACTTGTCAAAACTTCTAAGATGAATACAATCTTCAGAGAATATCTTTTCTCTTAATCTTAACTTCCACGTAGCTTCCCATATATAACAGAAATACCCGAGAACTTTCTTCTCCCTGTTTAACTAAAACCCCGACGATCCAGCCCAATCTAGTTGAATCGAACAGACTTACTGACCATGTTAGGCCCAAAGGAAGATACCCAAACAATTAAAGCTATTTAATCTCTCTAAAACGCCTTCAAGTCCCAAACCCTAGTTTTGCTGTTTTGATAATAGATTTTCCCGCCAAATTTCAATATTTGAAATATTGAAGATGAACGCCCCTTAACCAGTTCCGGTATCCCTTTAGTAATTAGGTTGCCCCTTAGTAATTAGGATGTCCCTTAGCAATTTCTGGGGTTACTTTATCAAATTCCTTGGGTGTTTTTAACAAGTTTTCTGGGGTGTTTTTAACACATTCCGAGGGTTCTTCTAACGCATTTCTGGGGTGCCTTCAGTAATTTTCTCCGGAGGTCCAAATAACAACTTTTCGAGCCAATTTCTCCATAAGAATTTATTTCTCCAAAACACCTACAAATACATAAAATAGCAAAATAAGCACAAAACCGAGTACTAACATTACAGAGAATTGAGAACAAAATAGACACATAAATGTGTCTATCATGCAACTCAGCTTCTTCATCTTCTGTATGATAAATTCACCCAAACCCATCAATGAGTTCAGCTCACCACCACTTTCATTTTCATCTCAAAATCACTGGAACCCAGGTGTTCTTCATACACAACTCGAGCCATTGACTCACACCTGCTCAACTCTGTCACATCCATAGCTTCTACATCTCTCAGCTGCAACATTACCAAGTACTCAGCTACTTCTTCAACCACCAGCTAAATTTCATCTAAAACCACTGCCACCTATAATTTGTACATGTCCTAGACATTCATCTACTTCAGGTGCAACCATTCATTCCTGCAGAAACAATACCTCCATCTTGGACTTCAGTATCAGACCACTACCAGTGCTCCATTTCTCCATTTCCTTGACCTGAACTACCAATACCCATCTTAAAAACCTATATCTCAGCATCAGTTCCATGCTCAGGTCCATCTCCTCATTCCACCTGCAAATACCACACCTGTAAAGCTTCAATAGCAACATCATATTCATGGAAACAACAAACGAATCCATCTTCTACTGCAACAGATCGCCATCAGCTCATCCACCAATCTCAGATTCACAACAGCGTCATAAGCACCTCTATTTCAGATCCTTTTCTTCTCAACTTTTAACTCCATTCACTGCTCCATAACCAACAATAGAACCCAATTCCTGCTTCAATTTCAGATCCTGCAACATACCTTAATTCCATTTTCTTCCATGAGAAGCATCATCTTCTCTGTCTCAGGCATACCCCTCTTTTATCTTCACCAGCAACATCATCTTTTCTTATTTTCACTCAATCAACAGACTCAAATCTAATCTGAACAACAACATAGAGAGAGATATAACTCTAGGCACTTTCATAGATTGAGTTTTTTACTCTCGGAGTTGTGATGAGTTTGTCCATACATATTTCCTAAGAAAAAGTTGGTGGTGTACCTTGGTACCCCTACGTTTACAACAACATCTTCTTTATGTTATGCAAACTGATACACAAAATTTTGAAATAAACCAAATTTGAATCCTTACGATCTGCAACCAAAACCAAAAAGATAAGGAAACAAAACACTAAAACAATTTGAAAAGATGAGGGTACCCAAATAAAGCACAATATTTTAATTTCAACATATAAGTATAATACCAAGTGTGGTCGTTTATGGACAATAGTCGAGACAATACGACAACAAGGTATACTCTTGATAAATAGTTACGGTATAAAAACCGATTGACTATAGGATCACTTATCAAGTGTCTTGGATTAACGTACAAGTGTATTTACTTTATTATAATAAACAATTATAATGTTGAAGTATAGTAAATGACATAAACAAGATTTTGTTAACGAGGAAACCGCAAATGCAGAAAAATCCCGAGACCAAGTCCAGTTTTGAATACTCACATAATTAAACCGATATACGAAGAACATAAGCCAACTTTGTATAGTTGAGACCAAGTAAACTACCGCTAGTTACTTAGTTTCCTCGGTATCCCTGGATCTTCGACCTTTTGGTCATGCACGTGAATCTCAACACAGAAGTCACTATCTCAAGTTGTTTTACTCCTTTTGATCGTATTCCAAATAGCAACTGAATGAATTATCACAAGATATATTTAGATCTAACAACAGTTCTAAAGATCACGTCGATACTTTGATCTAGTTTGATTGACCCTTATGTCAAAAAATAAGGATGCTCTTAGGAATAATAAAACTAGGTGCAATCAAAGTTTCAACAACTGTTAATCAATCAAATCAATAATCGAAAACTAAAATAACAATGCAATTATCTAATTTTTCACCAACGGTACTCGTAGAGCTTCTTGATCCCACAAAATTCTTTAGACGCGGTCATAAGAGATTTCACCTAATTAGGTTACTTTCCTCTCCAAATAGACGGCTCCACCAGAAACAACAAGAATGGAGTTTTCCTAGCTCTTACAATAGTCTGCAAAAAATGCAAACTCAAGTATATGTAGACCAATGTTGTTTGGGGAACAAGGAAATTCCAAAACCGAATTCTCAAGATATGCATTAAAGTAACTAATTTCAGTTTTACTATTTCCAATAAATGTTAACCAATATTTCCGAAATCTCTCTTAGAAATTTTTTATTATTAGTTTATCACATTAACTAATAAACCTTTTCCAGAGGTTATGCTTTAATTGCTGGTAATTAAAACATATAAATTGAAAATCATAATTAAATGCTTTTCAATAATTCGATTTGGGATTACCTTGAGCATAGTTATGCACATGTTCAAATAATGTCGACATCTATAAGATTCCTATCTTAGCAAACCCTAGTTCAATATTCACACACAACATAAAGAAATATGCGAATATTGGAAAATTGGTTTTGCTCTTGGAACCAGTTATACCATGACTCCCAACTAAGTTAGGATCGGTTATACCATGTTTCCCAATATAGGTTATCACTGGTTATACCATGATTCCCAAAACTAGTTAGGATCGGTTATACCATGTCACACAATATAAGCTATGACCGGTTATACATGCTTCCTAATACTAGTTAGGATCGGTTATACCTTGTCACACAATATAGGCTACGACCAGTTCTACCATGATTCTCAATATAAGTTAAGATTGGTTCTACCTTGTCATATTGCATTGGTCATCAAATAATATTCAATGAAAAACCGGACCAAGTACACTTATGATTTCTGAAAAGACGAGGGTATCCAAATATACCTCAAAATAAAACTTTTCTACCTATAAGTCCTTTCTCCGAAAATGATTGTCTATGGACTGAGTCGAGACAATGCAACAAATCGGTTCACACTTCGTATGATCGTCTATGGATACGAGATCGAGACAATACAACAACAAAGTATGTTTACTTGATAAAAGGTTTGGACTTAACCAAACACAATAGAATTACTTATCAAGTAAATAGGAATTAACGTTTGTGTAATTTACTTTAAATTATAATAACAACAATTATAATTGTGGAAAATAAAAGTAAATGACACAGCAAAATTTTGTTAACGAGGAAACCGTAAATGCGGAAAAACCCCGGGACCTTGTTCAGAATTGAATACTCTCAGGATTAAGCCGCTATACAAAATCAAACCAACTTCGTATAGTTGAGACCAAGCAACTAAACCTATAGTTCACCTAGTGTAGTTGCAGGAAATCCTACACTACACCCCTTACTAGAATCCACACAACTAAGACATTTGAAGATGAACAACTATGATTTTTATTGATTAATTCTTTGAATGTTTACAAGATAAAATGGAAAAGAGCTAAAGAAATTACAATCACCACAAACTTTCTCTCTCCTAATGACTTGCCTCACACTCGAAAAAGATCCCCCCCACAACAGACTTATTCGATTCTTTATATAGGGTAGTACACAATGGATGACAGCTAAGCTGTCCTTTATTTTCGGGAATGACTTGCGAAATATCGCAAGTGTACAAGTATACAATCTCGCGACACTCCTAAACTTTGCTAGATCTTCACATCTTTCTCGTGTTCTGGCTGTAGTCATTCATTGCGTCATTTATATTAGTCTTCTGCGACGCCTTCGCAATGATGTCGTTTACTAATCTCGCGAGATATTGATGTTGCGATATTCTGATCCTACATCTTGCCTCTTCTCATGTCTTCTCTGCGAAGAAGAGAATGTCATGAGAACCAGTATTTTGAAATGCCGCAATCGTTTGTTTTCCATCAATTTTTTGCCGACAAGATTCCGTGAATTTAGGAATGACTGTTTACACGTATCTAAAATTTTCCCTTTTTACCGGCACATTTAATGTTATCCGGTTACTCTTTTCTTGTCTATTTAAAGGAGAATTCCTTGTGAAACTATTTCTTTTCTTTTACTTCGTCTTCTTCATCGTCTGCAACTTTCTTCTGCTGTTTTTCTTCATCATCCTCTTCATCATTTTTCTGCTACTATTCTTCTGCTACTGTTCTCATCTTTCTTTTTCTGCTACTGTTTCTATGGAGCCATCAAGGTTTGTTAGTTTTGTTGAATTTGATCATTTTGTGATTGATCTCTCTTATTGAAGTTGTTTTGTTTTGATATTGTTCTTCTTTTAATGACTCCCCTGCCGTTTTTGTTTTAGCAAGAACAAATCCAACACCAAGTTCACCATTATGAACCCTAATATCTCCATGGGCTCGCAACCGAAAACCACTGCCACTAAAAGAAAGCCTGCGAATAGCAAGGTATTTAAGAAACATTTACTCTTTTAATAACAATATTGTTGCCTTTGTTTCTTATTTAACTTGTAATTCGCAGGATGACAAAAATGTTGATAGGTCCCCCAAGAAACCTCGCCGTTCTAAACCTATTGCACCTGCTGTTTTCTTTCCTATATTCAAACTTACAACTCCTCCTGCGAAATCTTCGCAAGATAAATCCACTGTTTCTACTTGCGAAAATATTGTTGATAATCCTTCTCCTATGCCTGAATTTTTCATAGATCAAATCCCTCATAACAGTCCCGTTGCGAATGAGCCTATTTCTTCTTCTATTGTCAATGCCTCTACCGTTTCCCCTGTCATCAATCTTCATGAGATTTCCTCTTCTCATGACATTCCTTTAACAAAAAATGACTCATCTCTTCCTTCTTCTATCGTCATTTCTTCCTTACCTGAGCAAATCCCTCTTACTAAGGAAAATTTGGAAGGAATAGACGTGGCCTTAAAAGTTCTGTCAGATATTGTGAACGATGCCAAGAAGACTTCTGTTGATCCTATCAAATCTGATGTCTGCGAGGTTTTGAGCAAATACCTTGGCTCCAATAGAATTTCGCAAACATCTTTGGAGCAAGAAGTTAATATTTTGAAGAATAATCTCCAAGCTATGACTGCAAAGCTTCAAAATGTTTCGCTGGATCGTGATAATCTTCGCAACAAGAATGAATAATTAAAAGGTACTAATTCTCCTCCCCACCTCTTTTTTTTTTTTTTTTTTAAAAAAAAAAAACATTGTTCGCCTTTCAAGCTTTAAACCAGAAACGAAAAATGGAGACATATCAGTTGGAATCTATCATTGAAGAAACCCGAACGGATAGAGATGTTTGGATGGAGCAATATAACCAATTAGATAATCTTCATACATACTCTGTTGATCAAATAGATAATCTTACTCAAGAGAATGTTCATTTAGTTCAAAAGCAAGACTCGCTAAATAATGAATTATCTCATCTCTCTTATGCTTTGAATAAATCTAATTTGGAGTTGGAAACCTTATCAGATGAGAATGGAACTCTATCTCAAGAAAAGCGAATTTTGTTAAACAAGATGGCGATTGCTTCGCAACAGCTTGATGTCTGTCAAAAAATATGTAATGAACAAGAACAATCTCTCTGTTCGCTGAGAAGTAAACTTCAAGAAATCACTGTTGAGAGAGATAAACTTATTCAGGGTAGAATATCTTTAAGTATGAAAACGAGTCAACTGAAAGACCAATATTCCAAATTAAAAGAATCCTACTCGTCTCTTACTAAGGAAAATAACTTGCTTGTTTCCAACGAAAAGAGTTTGCGATCTCGACTACAAGGTTTGGTTGGAGATAATTTTGACAATGCCATGGATCACTTGGAGAATAGTTGCTTGGCTTTAACCCAACATCTTATTTCGCAAAAGTAAGGTAGTCATAGAAATTGACTGCCTCATCTATTCTTCCTTTATCAAGTCTTCATATTTTTTGTTTGTATAATTCCTTTTCTTCTTTGTTTTTGCAGAGTCTGAGAAAAATCTTCACTCCTCCATTACCGCTTTAAAATCCGACTACTCAAAAATTCGCAAAGAAAATGGGATACTCGTTGCTTCCCTTGCTCGTTCTCGCGGCAAAGCAGAAAGAAGATTCGACTATATGTCTGACTGCAAAGATATAGAGAGTAAAAATCAGCAGAAAGCACTCCTTCGTCAATTTCATCTTAAAGCCGAAGTTCTTGTGAATGATGTTTTACTATCTAAATCTATTGACCCTGTATCTGTCGAACCTCTGGAAGTAAGCGATGATGAAGTTCCTAATCCTCCCGATAGCGATTATGATTACAATAGTGGCGAAGAACTCGCGAATAAAGAGATTATCTCTCCCAGTAAAACTGTCAATGACGATGTCGCGAATGAATATGTAGGTGAAGAAGGATCTGGTGGAAATATAATAACTGGCGAAAATATAGATAAAGTTATCAAGAAAACCCAAGTATTTCCTTCGGTGAAAAAACTGATATTTGAGAATTGACTTTCTCTTGTAATTTTTCTTCTTGTACTGTTACTTCTTTACGTACTTCAATCATCTTTTAGATCTATCCATCTGCTTATTATTACTCTTTCTTTCAACGAGTATAATTTTTGATATTTATTAATTGCTATTTTGTTTTCCATTATCTTCATTTATGTTGAAATTCATCATTGCGACAAGATCGCAGGACGTCTTTACATTTTCATGTAATGACCCATTGATCTTGCCTTATCATTGCTCTTGTGTGGTCTTATTTTGCCTTCCTAGTTAAAGGTCTTATTTTGCCACCCCTCATTTTGCGTCAATATGACAGCTCTAAATATTCTTACGAACATAAAGTCCCATGACATTGCCGTCTTACGACAAAATCGCAGGACGTCTTTACACTTTCATGTAACGACCCATTGATCTTGTCTTATCATTTCTTTAGTATTTTTGCCTCTGCAGGATATTTTTCTTGCGACAATATGACAGTCCTAAATATTCTTGCGAACGTAAAGCCTCATAACATTGCCGTCTTTGCGACGAAATCGCAGGACGTCTTTTACATTTTCATGTAAAAACCCATTGATCTCGTCTTACCCTCGCGTTAGTATTATTGCCTCTTCAGGATCATCGCACAAATATGACAAGCCTAAATTTTCTTGCGAAAATAGAGCCTCATGACATTTGCGTCTTAAGACACTTATCAGCTCCCTAATGGAGGGTGCCGCCCTTATCATCTCCCTGGTTGCCCCTTCAAGGAGGCGTATATCGGCCATACAAGACTAGCTCCTCCCATCCGGTCTTAACAACAACCAGTTGTTTTCGCAGCCTATTATCCCTTATACCTATAGGGATTATGGTTACGAGACTTCACCCTAAGTGGAGTTTTCTTCGGGCCGAGTGCAGCATGTGCCAAGACTTGCCAAGAATGGCCGAGACACTTCAAATGCCCAGGCACTCTTGGCTCAACCGTGTACCTCGGCGCCTTGGTCATACACACGACTCCTTGGAAGAGACCCTCGGTCGTCCAACCAGGGTATAACCTTATATATATAGTTGGAAATCCAAGGTATCTCCCCGGATGGGCTTTATTGACCCCAAATTTTCATGACTCAGTTCCGGGCGGTGTAACCTTTTCCCTGAGCCATGTCAAGAGATACCCCCTTATATGACGCACTTTAGGTCTTACATTTGCCTCTTGCGAAATATCATTCGCGAACTAGGGTGTACGCCATAAAGGTTTGTCCCATTCACTCATTCTGTCATTTCTATCAATTCTTGCAATCATTCATTGATCTTTGATTATTTCTTCTCATTATCTTTGTGAAATTATCACATAATCTTGCTTCATTTGCTGTGATCTCGCTGTAATTATTTAACCAATCTTTCGTTATATTCATTAATCGCGAGACTTTCGCGTATTCCTTCCTTGATCATCATATTTTTTATTTTTTTTTTCACAACTCTAAAATCAACTATTTATTTCTTACACTTCTTATTCCTGTTGCTCTCTGTTTCTTCATTCAAATTCCCTGATATTCTTTCCCTTTTGCGAGACCATCGCAATTTCCAATTGTTTTCAAGCATTGGTTTCGCAATATATCTTCATCTCTCACTTCTATTGTGTCCACCATCAGTCTTTCTCTTCTTTGTTCTTCTTTGATATTCCGCTTCCAATTCTTCTTTTGAGCAACCCTTTCCTCGCAAGACTCCACATCAACTTCATAGCACTTTTGTCCCTCAGCCCAATCTCCTTTTATAATTCCAACACCGCTGGGATGAGGAAATTTTATGCACTGATGGTAAGTTGATGCTACACCCAAGATCTCATGTAACCAAGGTCGCCAAATTAATGCATTATAGGGGGATTCCACATCGACTATGCAAAACAAGATTTCAGTTGATAATCCTTTCAATGGTATTCGCATACGAGTTTCTCCTTTAGGTTTATTAGCAGTGCCATTAAAACCATAAATCTTATAGGTTGAAGGTATCAAGTCTTCGTCTTTCCCTCCCATAGTCTTGTAAGTGTGGTAAAAAAGTATGTTTACAGAGCTTCCAGTATCAATTAAGATTCTATTTATTGCCCATGAATTTTCTGCCCCATCATCTTCATCACCAACAGGTTTTGGGTTAATCTCCAATCTTACCACTAATGGATCATCATGCATCTCGCCACCCTCGGGTACCTCTTCGCGGTAAAAGAAATAATCTGCGTTTGCCATTCTTTTAGTGGCGATGTCTTCGCGATGTTCATTACTTCTCTATTGTCGCATCTCTTGCGAAAACCCTACGAGAACACTATCATGAAAATCTTCGATTGTCCTGTACGAATGTACGATAGAATTGCAGAACAAGTTTTTGGCCTTCGCTCCAACTTCTACTACAAATGTTTCTTTCCCTTTTGTCGTATTTACTCTGTGATTTTCTGGAGGTGTTGGTAATGGTTGAGTCTTCTCTTCACATTTTAATAATTGGTTTAGCTTTCCTTGGTCTATCATTCTGAGAATGATTCTTTTTATATTCCTGCAATCATTCGTTAGGTGTCCATGAAAATGGTGATAGGAACAAAATTCATGACTTCTGTCCCCTGGAGGCGGTTCATTCCCCATGTTCCATGGTGTAGGTATGTTTTCCATCAAGATTATAGCTTCCCATATTTTCTCCACGCTAGCGTTTAATGGAGGCATCTTGATTTCTTCCCAAACTACCATGTGACCTCGCTGCCCTCTATGATAGTTATGCCTCTGACCTCCATAGATTTCTTGCGGATTATGCCTCTGACCTCCATAGGTTTCTTGCGGCTGATCAAGCCTTTGAATTTTATTATTTCCGCCACGGTTGTAGAAATTTCTTTCTCTTTCAAATTCTTCCTGATCGCGACTTCCCATGGATACCAACTTTTGATGACCATCATCTGGTATCCTCATTCCTTGTTGACCTTGCGAGGTACTCGCCACAGTGCTTATCAATTTGGGTAACAAACTTGCATTCGCAGCTCCTGAACTTGTATTCGCGACAGGGTATGATTCCATCTCATTTTGCTTTTCTTCTAGAGCAATATACTCCTCCTGAAGCTCTCGCAACTCAGTCATTGTGATTGTATTCTTGACTCTAAAAATTTGAATATATAACAGATTTGTTGCGAACATAGCATTAATGAATGATAAGATGAGATATCTCTCCTCCACACGACCAGCCATTTCGCTACACATTGTCTTCCATCTCACAGTTAGATGTTTCAAGCTTTCACCAACCCTTTGTTTTAACCCAAATACATCTTCAATACCAGGTCGCGAGGAATTATTACTTATATATGCCCCTAAAAATATAGCCTGCAAGTGATTAAAAGATGTTATTGTGTTCTTAGGTAGTCCCTCAAACCATTTCAAAGCTTCTCCTATCAAGCTTGATGCAAAATATTTGCACAATATAGCATCATGATTCTCCCATTGTAACATACATCTCATATAAGCTTTGATATGTTGTATCGCACAAGTTGTTCCATCGAAAATCTTTGGTTAATGTAGGTAAGTTGCACTTCGGTGGTATTCCTCCCAATTGTATCTCTTGTGTGAACGGAGTTTTCGCAGTTTCTTCTATGGCTTCATCCAACTGTCTCTTTCCTCCTCCCCTTTTATTGTTCATCATTCCTCTCATTTCTGCCAATTCTCTCAAAATTTGTTCATTTACATCAGAATTTGAATCTATTGGTCTTTTTAGTTCCGCTTCTCTTCTCCTACATTCATGTATGCTTTGACTTTCATCATTCTCTTCTCGTCTTTCTCTGCGATCTTCTCCTTCACTTCTTTCACGAATTCGCACACCGTTATATCTATCAATTTCTCTTCTTTGTTGCCTATCAGCTCTCCTTTGTGCTCTTTCATATTCTTCATTAATATTATCATTGTTGCGATTTTGTTCTCGCCTTCTTTCTCGATTATCATGATTATTCTGGCGAATTGCCTCTTCTAACTCCTGTTCTTCCATTTCTGTTCTCAATCTTTCTCTCTCGCGAGCTAGATGTGCTTGTTCAACATAATGTCTTTCAATTTAATCCTCAATTTCTTTTTGCTTCCTCTATGCTTCTCTCCCATGCAATATTATTCTTCCTTCTTCTTGATTTTCTTCATCAATTGGATTATTACGCCTCCGTATTCTGCCTATTTCCTCGATTTCCATCATTCTGCCCATTTTGAAGAGTCTCGGGACGTGGAACATAACGATCTTCCATCATTTCTCTTCTCTCGCAATGTTCTATGCCTGGATTTTGCGCTTCTTCATGGTTTTCTTCATCAGCATTTTCTGTAGGTAAAATTCTCCTTCTTTCCTCACTAACTGATATTGAACTTGACCTTGTAGTGCTTCTCGACCTTCCGTTTTGTAATCTGATGTTTTCCATCCTCAGCTCATGATTCTGTCTTGTCAAATTTGCACGTTCCTCTGCCTATAATCGTCTCTCTTCATGTATTGTTTGTCTCAACGCCTCTAATGCCGCGATCTCTTCATTTCCATGAATTATTTCTCCAATCCCTTCTCGGTCTCTCTCCTCTTGTCCATTGTTTACCAATTGTTGTTCTTCTCCCCTTTCGTCCACAGAATCTGATCTCCAAGTATGCACGCTTACTCTATCATAATCCACAGTTCTATCCGCTACTGGTTGAATTGGTGATTGAATTTGATTTTCTTCATTATTCCTTGTGTTCCTTATTGAGGATTCTCCCATTTCATTTCTCCCTTCTCCGGCAAGTCTCCTACTCCTTCTAACAGTTGTTGGTTGCTCGGATGCATTTCTCCTTCTAGTCATTTCTTAATTTTGGTAAACTGTTGAAAATTATATGAAATTCCTTCCCTACTACTCCAAATTCTTTCAAATCACGATGTCAATCCTTACTCTGTCCCTGTTTCTAGCGCCATTATGTAGTTGCAGGAAATCCTACAATACACCCCTTACTAGAATCCACACAACTAAGACATTTGAAGATGAACAACTATAATTTTTATTGATTAATTCTTTGAATGTTTACAAGATAAAATGGAAAAGAGCTAAAGAAATTACAATCACCACAAACTTTCTCTCTCCTAATGACTTGCCTCACACTCGAAAAAGATCCCCTACCACAATGAGACTTATTCGATTCTTTATATAGGGTAGTACACAATGGATGACAAGCTAAAATTTGTCCTTTATTTTCGGGAATGACTTGCGAAATATCGCAAGTGTACAAGTATACAATCTCGCGACACTCCTAAACTTCGCTAGATCTTCACATTTTTCTCGTGTTCTGGCTGTCGTCATTCATTGCGTCATTTATATTACTCTTCTGCGACGCCTTCGCAATGCTGTCGTTTACTAATCTCGCGAGATATTGATGTTGCGATATTCTGATCCTACACCTAGTTCCGTCTATATTCCCACGCCTCTAACCTGTAATAAGTCACGTACTTGGGACAATTCCTTTGGTTCGTATTCCAAATAGTAAAGGAACAACAAATCTGTTTGGTATCAACTCTTTTCAACCAAGTGATATGAGTTCGACAAAGGCTCTTCTGTTTATCTCAATAAACTCCTTTGCCAGGTTCTTAGATCTATCTTATTATCAACTACCAAAGGTAATTGTTAAGATTTTGCGATCAATACTTTTAATCACAAAAAATTGTATTGATGCCGATCTACACAACTAATCAATCTAATCTACCACAAGGATAAACCAATTATAGTTGGATCCTCTTTTACCGAAACAAGTATTGTGCACACCAAAGATTATGAACCCAAATCAGAAATCTTCAAAGTCTTTTTTGTCTTCAAATCTTCTTAGATCTTCAATAAACACTTGCACACAATCAACTTGAATCTCTTGTGATCAATCACGCACAGAACAGAGTCTGTTAACAATGGAGTACACAAGATGTCTTTAGATCTACAAACAACCTAAAGATCCCCGTCGAAACTTCGATCTAGTTTGAGTGAATCTTATATCAGAAGAGAAGATTCTCAAGCATAAATAAACTAGGTGCAATCAAAGTTCAACCACTGTTAGTCAATCAAATCAATCGAAAACAAAAGATAAACCGCAATTATCTAGTTTCCCACCAACAGTACTAATAGAGCTTCTCAATCCCAAATAAGACTTTAAACTGAGTGGTCGTAAGAGATTTCGCCTAATTAGGTTACTCTCATCTCCGAATAGGAAGCTTCACCAGTAACAGCACAACGAGATAGTTTTGTTGTACGAGGATTAGTTTGCTCAAAATGAAAACTTTTATATTTATAAACCAAGGAAGTTTGGACACCAAGGAATTTCCAAAACAGAAAATATTCTCAAGATATGCAATATATTACAGATTCGGTTTCCATAATTCCTGGAAATGCTTTGTCCAAATAATGATCGAAAATCTCGTGGAAAATCTCCAACTAGTAAATGCACATTACTAATTTTCATTTTCCTAAAATAAAATGAAAAACCTTAAATAAAAGATTCTCAATTTATTTTATTCGATCCAGGATTTTCTTCCTTTAGCTATTAAGGAATAACTTTGAACAATTAAAGATTAGCGTTTCGCACATGTTCAAAGTATGTCGACATCCTTACTTTGTAAGTCCTCTTTCATACTTACAATCTTGAAACCGATTTTCCACACTTCCAAACAAGTTTAGAATTGGTTCATCTGACTTTCAAGAACTAAGTGATTGATCAAGAACACTCAATCACAAATCATGGGTTTCACGGTTCCACTAAAACAAGTTTCGGTTCTACCTCCATGTGAGTATTGTGCATAGTCACACTAGCTTTCCAAAAATTCGGTTGACTAGGTACTAGGATCGGTTCTCAACATATATATGGTATCTAACTTTTACTTGTTGCACATGTCCATAGGATCGGTTCCCCTTTGCCTAAAAACGTGTTGCACATGTCCACAGGACCGGTTCCCCTTTCTGCTAAAAAACTTGATGCACCTCATACAAGGATCGATTCCCCTTTGTGATAGATTGCATCTATTACTAGGATCAGTTTCCCTTTACCCAGAGTCGGTCATACCAAAAACACAAAATCGATCATACCATCTCAGGTGATTACTTAAGATCGGTTTCACTAATAAAAGTCATACCAATACAAAAGTCAGGCCTTTGTGAATAGTTTTACCAAGAACATAAACAAGTCATGAGTGGTTATACTAATCACACATGTTGGTAGTTTAAAAGATATGCAATGAATGACATTACCAATAATGCCTGGAAATTTCCTTTTCGATTCACAAAACAAGTTTATGAATTTACTTCCTTAAAACACATGTAAAACATTGTTTCCTAAGATGAAATCTTCACCTTATACCCATACATAATCACAATAGCATTCAAACGATTATGTCGATGTCTTATCTACAAAGTTTAATGGTTAAGCAATAAACCTCGTATTATATTCCTTAATACTATATTTAACTAGAGTATAATCATTCATGCTTCGCAGTTTTGTTTTTAATATGCACGACTTGAAAGATACGTTATGGAATGAAATAGTTCAAGTCAAATATCACTAACCTCAAGTGGAAGGATAATGTTGTCGTTGTAGCTCCTTACTTCTTCACTTCTTCAAGTCTTCGAAATACTTGTAATGTCTCATATCCTAATACTTTCAAGCTAACCTATACGAAGTTGACTCTAGTACATAATCAAGCGACTCTTAAAATGAGTTTTGGATCACTAAAATATGACAACCAAACCTTACATACCAACGCTTGGTGGGTTCAACCGAGCTATGCTCTAACAATTTCCCTTTCAATTATTAAACAAGGCCATACATCTACATCCTTAAACCAATGTAATAATACATAGTTTTCTAGGATAAAATCACACTTATATCCCACACATAATCAAATAACTATATACATAGATTGTGTTGAAATCGTATTTACGAAGTTCAAAAGATAAGCGTTATACTTCGTAATTCAATATAATTCCTTGACACTTTGATCATAATGATATGACCAAGACTAATCACTAGAGTATTAAATTAATATAGCTTCGCATGTTATGTTTTCAATATAAAACGACTGAAAAGATACGTTAGGAATGGAAACAAGTCAAGTTAGTATTACTAACCTCAAGTGGAAGGATTATGTCTTTGTTGTAGTCATTACTTCTTAGCATTCCTCAGGCCTTCAGAGTAATATATATACTTGTAAGTATCAACATTCCTAGACTTTCTAATCTAACCTAAACAAAGTTGACTCTAGTAATTAATCAATCGACTCTAGATGAGTTTTGGTACTAAAACTTGACATACCAACACTTGGTGGGTTCAACCGAGCTATGCTCTAACATAATTTAAGAAAGAAGAATTATATGGCCAACAAGGGAGGCGAGGCCCTTTTTTTGAAAGCCACCACCATATATTTATTGGTTTTGGTTATAATTCATAGTCCATGTGTATGGGTTCGCATTCATCCAACCATTTATGTATCCAAAGATGTTTGTTCTTAGTTGAATACTGGTTGCCATTGTATACCTACACCACAACTTAATGCAACTAATGGGGTTCTCTCATTCGAATATTATTTTACAGAATGATCAGGGGAAGTTTACTACAGTCAAATAGTGAAGAATAAAAACAGTATCTGATGCTCATTCCATGTAATGTTAATTGCTAAAAAAAAATTACTTTTGATCATGTTTCAGGTTCATTAATGGATATTACGTAGTTAATGGATATTGTGTAGTTATATTAAAGTAAGGTCATCTTGATCTAAAATGGAAACAAACCATTTGATAAATAAAAAATAAATAATATGTTTGAAATATTTATCCAATGCCAACATGCCATATAACTGATGAGCGTACATGTATATGCAATGCATGTAAGGCGCTAAAGATATGTTTTAGTTATTTTTCGAGTAAAAAGTGAAGGCAAAAATATCCTACATGTATTCACCATAAGATATTGCATGGAAAACCTAGATCTTTCTCGAATCCAGTGTAGAGTCTCTGGTCACAAATTAAACCTAGTCCAACTGTTCAAACACATCTTATGTACCTAAATTACATTATTTAAGGCCTTCGTTCCCTAGCACATTCCCTTTATTTGCGTTAGATTTTCAAACATCTTAAGCCCTCTTTTTTGTCCACTTTAGTGTCGACATCTTCCTCTTTTGGACAATCTTATATGGAGACTCTAGATATGTTTCTCTTATTAAACTCTAGATCCGTATAAAAAATACGCACAATCAGAGATGTAAAACACCACTATCTACCACTTTGAATATCAATGGTTGAAAATTAATGGTCGGATTTTAAATCGGTAGATAGTGAGGTTTGGTATACTGAATTATGCTCATTTTTGGTAAGAATCTAGATTTTAATAAGAGGAATATATCGCCAAAAAATTGGGTTTAATTTCATTGTCATTTTGACTCTAAAAAAAGGGTTCGATCTTGTGTAGATAGTGTACATATAATTGCTCATAGGTCATTCCTTTTTAAAGAGTTACAACATGAGGATGCACGCCCAAATATATTGTTCCATGGAATGATGTTTCTACACTCAACAATAAAGAAAAAAATAAAAAGAATAAAAGCAGTGAATCTTCAATAGATTTCCTAATGCATGCAGCTCTTATCTCATATTTAATGCAAAAGAGAAGGAAGAAAATCCTCATTAGATTTTGATAAAATTAATGAAGAAATCATAATTATATTTTCTTTTCCAAATAAAGGCGTGTATGTAAGATATATATATAGTTTTGTTGTTTTTGTACAAATAAGGAGATACATACAAAGATAGAATCATCTTCGAGTAAAAAAGAATGGCTAGTCTTAGAAATAGCAACAACAGTGTTTACATATTTGCTTACTTCCTTTTGTTTGCAGTATTATTTCGTGAGTGTTCATCATCAGAAGAAAACTTTGGCAAAGTTCGTGTGAAAGTTATGAACCAACTTAACAATGGCCAAGATTTGTGGTTACACTGTTGGGTGCAGAGAGGATATAGAAATATGAAAAAGTCTATTCCTGATAACCAATTTGTGACGTGGTCATTTGGTCTTACCTTTATCGGTAAAACTTACTATGATTGTGATTTTGGATGGAATAGACAAGGAAATATGATTTATAAACGTCAACAAGTCTATAACGAGAGACTAGATGGATACTGTGAATCTGATATTTGTAACTGGGCAGCACGTCAAGATGGAATTTATAGAAAGAATGCTGGTTGGGGCTGGAGCCTTGTTACATATTGGTAACAGTTGAATAATATAATTTAAGAATAAGAGTGGCAATGCAAAATTATTTGTCCATTGGTTCATGAGAAATAAAAATAAATAATGTAATGCAATTGATTAATAAAAAGATACAATTTCAACTCGTTTTTTCATTTTTATGGCATTCACTAGTTTTCCCAGAGGTTAGATATCCTGGGTAAATTGGGGCATATGCCACTTTATTGGGGCCTATGGATCTTTTCATCCACCCCATAAAGAATGATAAGGGGTGTCTAAATTTGATGAAACTACCATTTTACCCTCTATCAAATATTAATACTACTAATTTGTCCCCATCAAATCCTAATCATAAAATTAAAAACTAAAATCAAAATCATAAAACTAAAATCATAAAATTTAAAAACTAAAATCAAAATCAAAATCATAAAATTAAAAACTAAAATCAAATTCATTTCCATCTCCACTTCAACCGATTCTTCTTCTTTTCTTCTTCTCAACCCAATCCTATAAACTAGGTTTTAGTAACATAAAATTGCTCAAAAATTGAAAATTTTGAAATCCAATTTTTCCTGGTTTATCAGAAACGGTTAACGTTAATGTATATGTGATCCGATTGCAAATAGAAACGGTTTATGTTCATGCCCACAAAGACCGATTGTCCTTGATATGTTTTCTGGTTAGAGAAATTTGAACCAGAATCGGATTACATTAGCACTTATAAAAACCGATTGTTGATGTATAATGTTAGAACCGGATTTTATATGTGTGTCGAGTAAACCGATTGTTGTTCTCAATGTTTATGTATCTTTTTTTTGTTAGAATCGGATTACATGAGCATTCTTATAAACCGATTCCTGTTGTGCAATGTCAGGAATCGGTTTTTACATATGTATCGTGTAAACCGATTCTGGTTAACCCATTTTTTTTTCCAGTTAATACTCGATCATAAAATGAGTATGAAATCATACTCGATTTCATTTCGATTACAAATGAAAAATAAAATAGTTCCGTATGATTATACCCAATTTGAAAACGAGTATAACTTTATACTCGAAGCGAAAGCGAGTATAACTTCATACGCGAATTGAAAGCGAGTATAACATCTTAAACGATCTGAGATTGAGTATGAAGTCATACTCATTTTTAACTCGGGTATAAAATGAATTTTGATTTTATTTGATGTTTAACAACACATAATTCATAGATAAAAAAAAAAAAATTTACCCACAATCGGTTTATGTTCATGCCCATATAAACTGATTCTGGATAATCGGTTGATACCAATGAAACATATACCGATTCTAAGTTGGTGTTCTTCAAAAAATTTCAAAATTTCAAATGTTTTCATGTTTAGATGATTCATTAACACACGTTAATTTCACATCTAACACTATATTTTACCACTAATCACCGAATTAACACTAATTAATTAGAGGGTAAATTTGTCATTAAAAAAATATTTGGTTAAGGGGCTTTTCATTTTACTTCAAAATGTCTTTATTTTGTCACGTAGTGATAGGCCCCAATTAATCCTTATAGGCCCTAATTTAGCCCCGTTAGATATGGTGTCCAAAGGAATTTTGTTGTTATTGTTATTGTTTTGGTTTTTTTTTTTGTTTTTATAATTAGTAGATTGTCGGCACACTATGGGTCTCTTAGGCATGTAATGCATCTTGCAATCAATTGTATATCTATTAACTAAATTTTTTTTTTTTCTGAAAGGTTCTATTAACTAAATTGAAGACCTTGCATTCATGGTAGTGAGGCAGCATAAAAGAAACATGTAAGTCCAGGTCTTGTTAAACCTGGCGAGATTGGGGTATACCCAATAAGACAAAATAGGCTAAAATGTGCATTTTGAAGTAAAGTCAAGCTACCCCTTAACCTATATTTTTGTAAATGGCTAAAATGCCCCCACAATGATTAACTCTAATTTAACTAAAATGATTAAATTAGTTAAATTAGTTAGTTTAGTTAGTTAATTTAGTTATAGGTTGAGTTTTAGAAATCATTTAGAGAGAGAATTAGTATGAAGGAGTAGAGGAGATTTGGGGGGGGGGGGTGGAGTTTTGTGAAATTTGTGATATGAGTGAGATAAGTGAGATGAGTGATTCTAATCCTGATTTTGAAGTGGGGGAGTCTTCTAACTTTCCTCCTACATATGAGTACTTGTATGATGATCTACCAGACCATGATCGAATGGATTACATGCATGACCCTCACTTTTACTTTCCTCAAACTCATGATGGGTATGGAAGTGATGAATCTATTGAGCCAAACGAAGAATCCAATGAGCAAGAGGAAGAGAATGGAGCTGAAAGTAATCAGGTAGACAACCTAGGTGGTGAAGATTGTGATTTTTCCATGCAAATGATCGATTTTATTTTATTTTTTTTTATTTCAGTTCTGCTGTACAGGGTCGGCAAGGTCGACGCTTGTCGATCATGCCGGCCATAAAAGCCGGCGTGGTTCTACTTTGAACAACGTGCCGACTTTTCATGAGCAGTACCACGCCGGCAATGTAGAAAATTTGAACCTTGCCGACTTTCATTTTTTGAAACACAGGAGCCTTTACTTGAAAATGCTTACGCCGGCATTTTCATGTTTTCATAACTTGCCGGCTGTTTCCATGTCGGCAATGTTTATATTCTATTACGTTCCGGTCTTGTCTAGCCGGCATTGTTTTATATGTCGACCATGCCGACCGTGGTAATACACATCAACTAAACTTTTGATGTTTTGTAGATTGTGGCATTGGTACCTATGGCGGATCAGCCTCAAGCTCAGAAAATTAGGGGTCCCGATACTTCCTCACATTATGCTAATGATTTGGAATGGAAGGAAAAAGACGACGCGGTCAATTGGATTGTTGAGAAAGCCATAGAGAAGATGTGCGTTCTAGTGAAAAACACCCAACAAAAATATACGTGGTTTGAAATGGTATGCGAGTGTTATGGGTTGCCGGAGGAAAGTCACAAGAGGAAGGGTTATGTGTATGATAAGAAGACGACTAGGGTGTACAAGACGAAGTCAAACAAGTGTGGATGCCCATTCAAGATAATTTTTTGGAGGAACGAACACACCGATCACATGTGGAGAATGAGTAGAGTTGATGTTGGTTGGCATAACCATAAAGATCCGGAAACTCTTGTTGGGCATTGTCAAGTTTCCAAGTTGAAACCGCACGAGTTCGAACAAGTAAGAACAAGTTGGGGAATTAAACCAAGTAAGCTCCTAAGTAAGTTCAAGAGGGACGACCCGCATAACCTCTCTTCATTGTCTACAATTTATGCGGCCAAGGAAACTATTAAAAGAATTGAATGGGATGGAAGAAAGGTGATGGAAGAATCACAATGGTTAATACACAAATACAAATAAACAATGAGACACCATGAGTCATCGGAGGGGAAGGTGGATCGTATTTTTCTTGCGCATCCCGATATGATTCAATTGGAGCGTTGCTTTTACCAAGTTTTGTTCATGGATTGTACTTATAAGACGAATAGGTACAACATGCCTTTGTTGAACATTGTAGGACAAACCTCGGATAAGCAATCATTCACGGTGGCATGGTGTTTTATGGATCGTGAGAAGGATGATAGCTATATTTGGGCATTGGAAACTTTGAAGCTTCTTTACCACGAAGACGAAACTCCGGGGGTTATAGTCACCGACAATGAGCAAGCAATAATGAACGCCGTGAGGATAGTCTTTCCCAATGCACAAAATTTCCTTTGCACTTGGCATATACAATGCAATCTTAGAAAGAATTGTAGAAGTCATATCCAAAAACCGAAAGCAAAGAAAGGAACTAAACGTGAAAAAAAGGAAGATGAACGTCTTAGCAAACTAACTAAAGAGGAGCTAGAGAAGGAGAAAGAGAAAGAAGACGAAGAATGGAAAGAAGGTGATATTAAGTTTGGGTTATTCATGAAAGCGTGGGATAAGGTGGTTTGGTCGATGAGTGTGGGAAGATATGAGTTAAACTTGAAGGATTTCGAGGATGATTGGGGGACTAATTACCCCAAAGTAGTGGAATATTGCAAGAAATAATGGTTGAGGCCACACAAAGAGAGGTTTGTGTATGCTTATACTTACGACTATAAATATTTCAAACTTGAATCCACAAGTATGGTAGAGCAAGCTCATGGGAGACTAAAATGTCTACTTTTCACGAGTCAAAATGGGATTGTGACGGTGCAACATGCTATCCATGAGTACACTAATAATGATATCAACAAGATAAAAAAACAATTCCAAGAAAGTGGCTTCCGGAAGTTGAAGGAGTTTAAGGAGGATGATTGGTTGCTTGTTGGTATACATAGAAACGTCTCGCATTGGGCAATACGTTTCATGAGAAACATTTCGCATTGTTTAAAAAGTATAAAAAGTATGATGACCCGAACACTCCTTGTAAGTGTAGGATAATGAAGGCTATCGGACTTCCATGTCGTCATATACTTGGTAGGTATAAAACTCCCATTCCTCTTGATGATATAGATCCTTATTGGAAGCAATTATCTTTCAAACCGGCTCCAAGAGAAGATCCCGGTGAAGAGTTTGGCGACATGGAACTTGGGAGAATAATCCTCGAAAAGTACCCCAAGTTGAATAGGTTGGACAAACAAACTATGAAGCACAAGTTGATGCTGATAGTTTACCCTTTTATGGAAGACTTGAAGAACCGGAGAAACAAGATCCTAATGGTAGAACAACTACCAAAAAGACGATGGCGGAAGAAAGAGAACAAATCAAAGAGTTTTTTAGTACAAATTGCGATCAAGATCAATCCGAAGGAGAACAAATCAAAGAGTTTTTAAGTAGAAATAGTGATCAATCCAAAAGGGAAAACATTAAAGAGCATTTGAGTACAAAGTGTGATCCATCCGGACATGTTTATACCGAGGCGCAATACAAGGAGGAGCGCGCTAAAAAGAAAAGAGGTCGTCCAAGGAAGGATTCAACTACACCAACGGTCTCTAACTTGAATACAAATGGCACTCTACCTCTTGAGAGTCAAGCAAGCGTGGAATTTATTGGAAAGAAAAGGGGTCGGCCAAAGAAGGATTTAACTACGCCAACCGTCTCTAACTTGAATACAAATGGAACTCTACCTCTTGAGAGCCAAGCAAGCCAAGGAGATGTTGCGAAGAAAAAAGGTCGTCCAAATAAGGTAGTACAACCGGTGTTGCAAAAGTATCGTAATCAACTCCCTCCAATTATTCAAGATTTCGTGATTGGTACCGACGATGTTCCGAAATATGGAAATTGTGGGTTTCACGTTATCTCGCAACAACTGGGACACCTAAGTGGAGCGGTTGAAGAGAATCTCACCCAATGCCAATACATTAGAAAGAAGATGGCTGCTCGACTAGAAAACGACAAGGAGTTCCATATCTCAATGATGCTAGAAGGTTCCATGGAGGAGAAAGAAGCAACTTTCAAAGGTTTGCTAACTAGTGTTAAAGGCCTGGAGGGAAATGCACCGATCAAATGGGAGCATTGGTTGAGAATGCCGGAGTGTGGCCATCTATTGGCGAATACTTGGAATTGCGTGGTACATTTTTTTAGTGAGGGACTATCTATAGCATTTGCACCGAAACATGCGGTTTGCGTGGACCAACTCAAGCATATAAGAATTGTCATTGCTTTGGTGGATAAAAATCATTTTATTGGTCTACAACTCAATAAGGAATGTCCATTACCTCCTCTATGTAGGTTTAGTTTGTGGGAGAAGTTCACAAACAACAAGAGCAAGGAATGGATGAAAATTTATGAGGACAACATGGCCCTTTGGAATGTTATAGATGAGTCTAGGGAATGTCCCATAGATTTGACTAAAGGAGGTTCAATAGGTTTGAATGAACTCCCTCCAATAGATTTGAGTGAGGAGTGATTATGATTAGGGAATAAAGCAGCTTTTTGTGTAGTGTACAATGGAGTACTAGACAAAACATTCGTACTTTTTGGAGTACTTTTGTAATCACATGCGTGTTTTGTGCAATGTACTTTGGAGTGCTACAAATGAATGAAATGTATGTGTTTTTTGGGTGTATTCTCATTTGGTCGGAATAATATTTATTACCAAACCCTGCCGGCTCTCCCGTGGTCGGCACAAAAGTATTATTTCGTCCAGGATCGCTGGGCCGCAATGCATGACAGTACAGGAAAAAGCTGCCTGATATGGCCGGCAAGGTCTGGATTTTGCCAAGCTGCCGGCGCTTTCTACGCCAGCAATGTTTATGAAATTTACCATGCCGGCTAAGAACCACCTTAAAAAGATTGTTCCTGGATGTTTTTTTCTATCAAGCCGGCAAGGTCCTGGTTTTGCCAGGTTGCCGGCTATTATTGCGCCGGCATTGTTATTAAGGAGAACCATGCCGGCTAAGAACTCCCTCAAAAATTGTTCATGAATGTTATTTTTTATAAAGCCGGTAAGGTGTATTATAATATCCATGCCGACAGAACAACCGTCGGAAAGCTTTTAATATAGGATAATGCCGACTATGAGGGCGCCGACAAGCTTCTAATTTAGGACAATGCCGACAATACATCGGATACAAACCTTAATTAAAGCATACAAACGTTAAAAACTTTACCCTAACACATTTGGGACATAGATAGTATCTTTTTCCGGTACACAATTTCTTAGGAGAGGTAATTAGCTTCATCTTACCGTCGCAACATGGATCTGTGCACGGTAGAAGGTTGATTTTAGCAACTTCATCTTCATACGGAGCTACACGCTCATCTATCCAATAGAAAAACCCACAACAAGTGCATTTTGAAGCATACGGCTGATATACACCTCCTATTGCAGCTTTCATGAGAAATAAGAATCCCTTACAACCTTCAATAGTGCATTTGCTTCCTTCAAAGGGACAATCGTTTGCAAAATGACAACTTAGTGTACAAAGACTACAAATATTTGGTGGTGAAACTTCCATTCTTTATGCAAGGTTGAAGATGAAGTTGGGAATGCTTTTATAATAACAACATACCTAATATCTTGATTTTGAAATTTCTAGTCGTTGAGCATTCAATGGGTTGTACTTTGTACCTAAAAGGTGCAACTAACATTTAGGTCGGCAAGGTATAGATTTCATACCATGCCGGCCTCAAGTACTTTGTCTAAAACTGCATAAACAAAATAATAACTTCTAAAGCAACTAAAAATGAAAATTAAAATAAGTTTAACAAGTCTAAAACCACAATCTAAGAGTTCAAAACATAATGTAATAGTTCAAACCACAATAAAGTTTCTAAAGCAAGTAAACATAATAAAGTTTAAGAATTTCAAGGATCCTTCTCATTGTTGTTATCTTCCTCCCCATCACTAGCTTTTTCACCGGCATCAGCTTTTGCTTTTCCCTTCCCCTTCACTGGACCTATGTAGTCACCATCCTCATTGTAATAAGGGTTCACCCGGAAAAGTCACATGCCCCGAAAAAGTTCTTGGATCAACCTCCTCTTCTTCCTCCTCCGATGATGTGCATTCTTCATAGTTGAGGGGATTGCTAGGACTGTTCATAAACCTTAGAAATTCTTCTGGATTTTCCTTACCCATCAAACATAACTTTCTAAACGGGCAATTCTCTTCAGTTTCATCTTTAGGATCTTCTAAATTGGGATAAATTGTGTCCAAATATTCAAATAGCTCTTTTGCATTGTTAACAAGACAAGGTAGATCTTCTTTTGTTTCCTCTGGGAACCTAAACAATGCACAAATAAGATATATGAAAACAAACAACACAACACAACAATGTTGCTCTTCTTCCACTGGCCGGCAAGGCCGATAAACTAAACACTGCCGACTACAGTAAAGTCGGGAAGGTGTTAACCAACTACCTTGCCGACAAATAAACCGCCGGAATGGTCCTATTTATGAAAGATGCCGACTAATAACTTAGGAAATTAAGGTTTCTGATGCCTAACGTCGGCATGGTACAAGTCTAAAACCACGCCGACCAAACATAATCCGACATGGTAGGTTATTATACCCTGCCGGCCCTGGTTATTGTCCAAAAAAAGCCATGGCTCTGATGAAAAGTCGGCATGTTATTCATCCTGAGACCTTGCCGGCTCTTTGAAAATACCAATGGTCGGCGTGTTGTTCAACTATCGACCTTGCCGGCCAAAAAATCTGAAAATCATAATTTTCGATTTCTAACATAATCTAACTATCATATACAACAAAACAATAATGGGTTTGAGTTTATAAATCACTTACAATCTTCTTTTCGCCTTTAGAGGTTTCTTTTCAAAGATCTTCAAGGATTGCATTCTTGGGTTTACTCGTTCCAACCTTTCCCTTACCTTTTCCTCCGATTTGGATCTTTTCATGTTACCAGTTGAATCTCTCTGCTGCTGGATCGTTTAGAATCAACCATTTTTTTGTAGAAAATCAAAATTGAAAATTTTGGTTGATTTTAGGTTTTTGGAATGAAAGAGAAGAGGAGAGGGTTTAGAGAAGAAGGATTAGAGGAAGATTAATCAGTTTTTAGTTTTTAAGTTTAGGGTTTAGTTTTAGGTTAATTAGTGTAGGGGTATTAAAGTAACTTTACCACATTTTGGCCTCCCCTTAGTAAGGGCACATGTCCATTTAAATTTGGGTATACCCCAATCAATCCAGGTTGTTAAAAACATATTTATTTTCAATAAAAAGTTATTTTTTTATTTGTACTGTCATAAAAAACAACTAGATGATGTTAAAACCAACATACTACTAGATGATGTTCATATGTATACATGACGTATTAATTACTTATGTATCCTGGCTATATTAATATACTAATTACTTATGTATCTTGGCTAGTTTGGTGCCTATAAAAATTATTTGAGATATACACAAATTTTGTTCACAACTAGAAGAATGATAAGGGACATCTACATTGGATGAAACTACCAATTTACCCTTTATTAAATATTAATGCTACCAATTTACCCTCATTAAACCTTAATACGAAAACCTAATCGTATATTATATTTCATTTCCATTAGATTTTCGTCGCCACAATAACTGATTCTTCTTCTCTTGTTGGATGAACTTTCTGACAAAAGCAAAAATGTTTACCCATCCATTGTGATCAAGTTGTAAATGCTATAATAGAACCAGAATGAGACGGAGATCAAGATGGTGCAGTGTTGCAATCATGATAGATGAGAGTAAACAAACCTCTTATGTCTCTGACTCTCTATAAACAAAAGTATACTTCGCCTACACAATTAAATTCCTCTTTTTTAAGAAGTAGACGGTAAGATAATGGTCCTTTAAAACCTGGCATTTTTAGGAGCGACCCCGAAAGAATTAGGGGCGATTTTTTTATACCGATTGAAGGAAGATGGTTATGAGGTGTCTTAAAAATAGAAATTGTTTATATTATCCTTCACCTTAATACTAAATATAAACCTATATCCTTTATTTTCATAATCATAATATTCCTCTTCTTCTTCTTCTTCTTTATTCTACCAATTGAAATTTTTCTTGCCATCGTTTTAGTTTTGACTCAAACAAAATATCGTCGATCAAACTTTAGGATTAATTGTTTAGAATCAAAACCCTAAATTCATTGACCTTAAAATTGAAACTTAGAACATCAACAACAACAAAAAAAATCGAGTTAAGCAAACAAAACGGATAAATGATAATAGTTGTGATCCCAAATTAGGATTTGATTGTTTGAAATCAAAAAATTAATCAGAAATTTTTCTAAGATCTACAGTTGCAGAAACATAATTGGTAGGTATAAAGTTGATTTTATCTACCGATTCTGATTGATGTTCTTCATTTCTTAAGATCCACCCGTGTCTACCGATTGTGATGGCAGAGAAATTAAATTCCATTGGTTTTTGAAAATTTTGAATTTGGGTGTACTACTATTCATCCTCTCCTTTTGAATAGGCGAATAATCATTATAAAGATCCGGAGTTGGAATAATTGTATCATTGTTTCAACGACTTTCCAAAGGTTGCTCATCTTCATCATAATCTTCGTCATCCATAGCAATTTCGGAATTGTTTTGGTTTTGAGGCCATACTTCTTCCTCATCCATGTATTCACCGAGTTGAGCAATGCGATTCCTAGGGATATCCATATTCCTTTGAAGTTCTTGGAGTATATCTTCAATCTTTTTGTTGTGCTCATCCAGACTATTCAAAAATTGGTGCATTAGATTTTCCATATTAGAAGCATAACTATCCTCCCATCCTTGTGAGTGTTCATTTACATGCCCGTCATAAGGTTGTTGACATGTATGAGAATATCCATAAGGTTCTATGGGATATTTTTATCATAGCCAAAAGATTGGTTTTGATTATACCCATAGGATGGTTGGTAGTTGTCATATGAATATGAATGCATCAAGCACAAACATTGATTTCTAGGAAATAACTCAAATAACCTAATGCTAATTAATTCCACCGATCGACTCAAGTTACCCGCCATAATAAAAATGAATACAAATTACGGTTTAAGGTGAAAGTAACTTGTAGGATCATGACAATCTTCTCAACAATGAAGTATACATCTAACTTGATGTTGGAATCAACACCGGATTGACATTTTATAACCGTTGCATAAAGTTCAAAATTGAGTAATCCAAAGAAAGTCTAACCGCCAAAAAAACAAAAAAAAAAGACAAATGTTCATTACATGGGTACGGTTTGTGTGCAACATTAGGGGAACTAGGAGAAGAAACTATTATTTTCTTGAAAAGGTTAATAGGTTGTATCGCTAACCATGATGCTAACTATAAAGTAGGTAGTTCTCTTTTCAATAGATTAGGTCTTGCTATCCAAAAAGGTGTGGGTGCTCAGCTTGTAGCTAGACTCCCCATCACCCCTGTACAATGTGATTTACCTTCTTAATAAAAGCCCCTGGCGGCATGATTGCTAACACTTTCAAACACACAGATTGGAAGGTGAGGTAAGTTTTTCGGTTCACATCGATATTCCTAAAAACACCCCTAAAAAGGAAAAGGAAAGATTCCATACCATAATTTTCATTTTTGTGTTTTATGTGCTCCATTTCCGCCATACCGTAATCCAAACAAATATTTCGATAAATGAAATGCCAAAGTCCAGCAGGACCACCAATGCCATGATATGCTTTTCTTAATCGCTCGAGAGATTTAGGCGTAAGTCTGCCTTGCCCCAGAATGAAGATACTGGACGAGAAGGATTGACAGGAAAATCCTCTACATGCAGACCACCATCTAGCATGGACCTCTGAACTAAGACAATTTGACTTCACAAGCACCGACTGGACAAACTCTACAAGATTTAGATAACCATATAAAAAATTCATGAATAAAATGAGGAAAAGAATACTCACACATGTGGAAAAAATTCTTGATTAAAATTTGATACGAACATTTAAAATAACATCTTACAGACTATTAATTAACCCCTTTTCAACAGATCATTGCTACATCTATTTGCCCAACCCTCAAATCTATACAGAGTCGCGAGAAAGTGGTTTACCTGCAGTCCTTCAGATGATAAAATGCATCTAAACTTGTGGTAAGAAACATTAAGTATGTATCTACCTTCCAAGACACGATATAAAGACATCATGTACAGAACCAAAACCTTAGCAACGTAACTGATGTAGTTTTTGAATTGTTATAGAAAGTGGTAAGAAAGATGTCGTTCCTCTCAGACTTGTGAAGGATTTTTTTAGATTCAAATAAAACTAGAAAACTCACTAAAAATTATAGCAAACTCTGACGAAGATGTTATCAATATTAAAAGAACACTGAGGCTAAGATTCCACTATTTTCCAATTTCAAAGTGATTTAATCCAATATTTATATTCATGCAATTTTCTCATTCAAGTTGATTCTAAACTATTGCGACAAGTAGATTCTCAAAATAACAAGTGTAAATCCGAAGCATAGAACATCAAAAACCTAGGTCCAAGTATGCTCTATCAAAAGAAATCACAATTGTTTAACAAAAATCATTCAAACAATTTTCAATCAAGGCAAATAATTATATAATAATTGCAAATAAATAAATAAAATAAAATATACCACTTTTTGTTGGAAAAATAGCTTCCTCTATCGCCTCAGCAATGGGGTTTAGCTCCTCATATTAATCATGATCTCAAAATATGTTTTTATGGCTCAAAAGATGATTAAAAGGATGAAAAGTGATAACACAGCCGATTTGCAACAGTGTATCGGCGTTATAAAGAAACTGTTACAAAGAAACTGTTACAGAAACTGTTGTAAGCACTGTTGCTTTGTCGTTGATTTTAAGACCCCTTAAACGACTGTCCTTGATGGCCCTTTGTTCTTCGTGTTCTTCAGCAACACCAGCAGAACTCGATTTCCTGCAACTCCTCCTGTTGATCTCTGCTGTGTTCTAAAGCTCCCCCAAAGTATCCGTCATCCTTTCTGAGACTCCCAACACCTTATATATACCCAACAGCTCCAATATTCTCGACCGAATTATCCAAAAATAGATAATTTCTTCTCTACCAACTCTCGGCTATATTATCTCCTTCAAATCTTCTTATGCGTGTCTGATTAGTTCTAGACACTCCAAACTTGGTAATACAAATCCTACGAATCTTCCAAGTATAACACAAACAAAATCCAGATAATAGCTGCACCTCCCTGTTTTAATCAAACTCGAAAATATTTCCTTTTTCACGTTGAAAAGATTGTTGTCAACCCTGTTATGATGTAATGGACTATTACCAAGTCCAGCCCAACAAGAATTTCCGATTGAATCTCCTGAAAAGTTGCCCGAAACGCCAACCCTAATCTGTTACTTCGCTGCATTTATTTTCCCGCCTTTTTCACATTTGAAATGTAGAAGATGAGGCGCCCCCTATCCAGAGTAGGGGTGCCTATAGCAAGTGCCTTATGGGGTGTCCTGGAGGTGCCCCTTATCCAAACTGTGAGTGCCAATAACAACTCCTTCGGGTGCATTAGACAACTTTTCGAGCCGATTTTTCCAAAAATGTTTATTGGCCAAAAATACCTACACACACATAAAACACCATAATAAGTACAAAAATGAGCACTATCAATATATAGAAGCGAGACAAATTAGACACAAAAACGTGTCTATCAGTAACACAGTATCAGTTCATTTAAAAATTAGATAACACAGTATCAGTTCATTCAAGATTTAGATAACCATATACAAACATCTGAAGTGCTTTTTAAGAATCCTGGAAATATGATTACGAAGTAAAACTTCGTCATTTGCCACACTCGAACCAACCTACAGTTTATGTTCGGGAACATTGGTACCTTTTCTAGGAATTCGAACGCCAAGTAGAATATATAGATCCGGCTTACACAGAGGATGCTAATAACAAATAAGTAATAAATACACAACGAAAGATTCTCAATACAGAATCAGCACCTTCTCTACTCTGAACCAACAAGGTTGACCTCGCCATGTGTAAGAATTGTCCATCATATCATCTAGAACAAGAAAATATGCCTGCGGCTGCAAGTATCAATCAATAAATGAGTTCATATTCCTAGCTCTACCATACTCAGACGAAGAAATAAATGTGATATTAGTGTAACAACGAAGTGTTTGTCATAGGGGTGTCTGCAAACTATACCCTTTCAATGCACCAGCCAAGCGCGGACGCGAGAAAAATTTCATCCTTAGACAAATACTTCTTTCAGCAACTTGTAGCTATCAATCATAGAGAGCCACAATTCAGCTTCCCTGGAAAAATATGTTTCAGCCAATCTCATTAAGAAGCTTACTAAAGTAAGATAGAACGTCAGATTTAACTCAAACCAAATATGATTCAAGAGTTTTATAACTACAGGTACATTGTAGTTCAGCATCTGAAATAAAAAGAAAAGAAGATCAAAACCCCACACGACAAAATGAGAAACAATGAGAATATGCTCTTGTAGTATTACTACACATCAAACCCCAAGATTCCCACTCTCATAAGCACTAAAGAAAAGGAAGCAAATATCATGTGATGATTCGGGTCAATTATATAAGCATGCAATCATCGAGGCATTCGAAGGATAACTGCACTAGGATATATGACTCTATCTTTTCCTTTGTGGCCCTCCATCCGACTTCCAGGATGCCATCTAAAACCACTCCATCTTTTAATTTCAAGTTGCAACAATCCTGCGAGTGCAAGTGATGCAAGTCATCCTGTATACAAGCTGAAGTTCAATGCCGGAGTTCACCAACCATTGAAAATATCTAAGTTCCACTTTATAAAGAGACTATTACTAGATGCTAAAAGCAGCCATCATCAGTATAAAGAATCAACTATCTTAAAAGTCACACAGATCCAGTGTCAACCATTTCGAGGGAAACTATCATCATTATAAAATAACCAATGACTTATAGTCCAAAAAAGTGCAGTGGAAAAACGAGAAGAACTCCTTAAGTTATTCAGATACAAGCGTAAAAATACTCCACAAATCCAGTGGAAGCACTAGCATATTCCATGCATTTGAAGTACGATATAGACAGATTAATCTCATAATTTAACAACATTGGTCCATAGATCAAAACCCTAGCTTCACTATTTGCAATAAATGTACTGAATTTCCAGGTTCTAACCACAAAACAAAAAGAAAATAGATGAACTTGAGCTGAAGAAACTCAAGTACTTCCTCTGAAGAAAATAGAATTTCCAATTCTACCAGTATTTTAGAGTGTCCTAGAAAGCATGTGCGAATTAAGTCAATGTACCAGAGCTTTACAAATCAGAGTTGTAGCGCTGAGATATCAGTTTCCAGCTCTGACAAGCATCATTTTATTTTCCCTGTCATAGGATGGCAAATCAACCAACAATAGACTCTACAAAACCAGACAATATGTAAGATATTTAACCTAAAATGGTGTTAAGTTCATAGCATCCGTAAAATAAAATTTTCGAAGAGAGTTTACTAGTAAACTATCAATATTTCAGCCTGACAGACCATCAGTATGCAACTCCTGCAAACTGCATATTAACTAAGGAATACAACGATAACAAGGATCTATATCAGTCCGAGGCTGCTGAGCTTTCCGCTCGTTATCTGATTCACAAAATCAGCCTGAAATTAGAGTCCGAAACTAGTGTTTGTCGTTTGATCCAGATCGACAATTTGTCAAGGTTCGTAAGATTTTTAAATTTATCATTCTAACACTAAGTGTAATCTGCAAAACTAAAACTAGACAAAATATGCATATGTAGGCTTTAAGAGCCGATTGGTAAGTCCCCTGCTCCTGCTCAAACATCATGTGGTGGTATACTCTTGAAACACACTAAACATTCCCTACAATTTGGTGTGTAGCAGCTTAGGCTTCAATACTAAGACAGCCGAATAAATGATCTAATCTTTAACACTGACTGGCCACAGGTCACTTGAGAGTTGAGACCAAAAACTATTTCATCACAATAATTTACAAGTAATAGATTAGAATCTAATTAAAATCCAAATAGTATACAATTGAAAAGGGGGACGAAAATGACACCAATAGAAGGTCAAACAAAGTACTTAGAAGGTTCTAACACTGTTGTGTGTATAAATAGCTCCCAAGTGTGTATCAGATTGATTTGTCTTGCAATTTCTTTATACTTTACACGCTTTTCTTTAAAAAGCAGGGTGGCACCCTAAAGCATTTGCTTTCAATTTGTCTTCAGTGGTAATTTTTTCCCATTGGGAAGTGTCTTTCTTATCCTGTATTTAAATGACCTAAGCTTCTATGAATAACCACTTGCTACTTGTCGTGCAGATACTAGAGACTAGAGGTCTAGGATGGAGACGCTGAATAGAGCTTATCAACCTTAAATGGGTCTTGTTAACTTGTATACCCGTATACACGTTAAGGTTTACTAAAACAATAATGAAACATGATTTGTTTGTTTTATTGCATTGAAAATAGTAATTCTTTGCATTGGGAATAAGATTTGTTATTTTTAGTGCAAGAAAAACCAGTTTCTAGTAGAATAAGACAAAAAAACACAATTTCCAAAGAAATAAAATAATCCTTAATTAAACCTTAACATGTATACGGGTATACAAGTTAACAAAACCCACCTTAAATTGGGTAATTATCAGCAGCATATTATAACATCATCAGGTATATGAAAAAGGGAATAAGTATCATAAACAATTGAATGATCGAAAACCAAAACAAAGGAAAAGTCAAAAGACATCCATTTTGTATTTGATAATAAGCTTCATCAAAGACTTACTTCTGAAACAAGCAGACAAACTTATCTCACCCTGCCAAGTGAAGTACATTCCACACATAAGTTATTCTTCTCGAACAACATACTCCCTTGTATCTACATAAGTAAAGCAATTTCAGTTCCAATAACTAACAAATAAGAAGCCAATTTTACGATAAAAGAACCAACAATCAAAACCCAGTTCTAAATTCAATCAATACTGACTAACATTTAGGTCTAGAGATCTAACTTTTACAAAATCCCTAATTTTTGCCGTCATCTTCTTCTTCATCGTCATTCATATTTTAGGTCAAATGGATCGACATGAGTAACAGAAAACTTCAACCTAAACCTAATCGAGTTTAAACTAGGGTCTTGTCTTGATGGATTATTTTGAAACTGAAATCGTTGCACTCACAGGAGTGTCAATGGCGGAATGAACGAAGTATAGAGATGAAGATGAGTTGTTGTGGGACGATGGAGCGAAAGGGGGATTAGATTTTGTCTAAGTCCTGAGTTTTCGCCAAGTCAATGATATTTTGACTAGTCTCGATTATTTTTGGGCACAAAAGGTAAATTTTTTTATGTTATTTTTTTATTGAAGGGTATAATTTTTTTTTCTTTTAATGCAAGTTTATATATAATCTTTTTTTTTATTATAATTAGAGAAATAAAATGAATTGTGGTATTTAGAAATTTAATGCAAGTGTTAAATATGAGGGGAAATTATTGTAGTCCAAATTAATTTTTTTCTATTTCAAAAACCCATCATTAAGATTCCATATCAAAAGAAACCATAATTAGTTATAATAGTACTTGATTACAAAACTAGTACAATCGTTGTTACGGTGGGAGGGCCAACCGAGGAAGAATCTGAAGATGGGTTTGTCTGCGACTACTTTTGCCCCGTTTCAGAAAAAGTAATACTTTTCGTCTTGTTTCATAAAAAATGATACTTTCGCCTTGTTTGGAAAAAGTATCACTTTTTTATGAAATGGAGCGAAAGTATCACTTTTCTCGAAACGGAATGTGAATATTCTTCACACATTATAGTCGGCATTGTATTATATAAATAAATCGCCGATTGTACTTCCGTCGGCAAGCAAGCTTAATAACTGCTAAGTGCCGATTGTTGATCGTTTCGCACGCTTTGAATTTTGTATAGTGCCGACTAAATTCGAATACAATGATTGTTAAAAACTTAAAAACCTTAAAAACTTAATTAGAGCATACAAACCTTAATTAGAGCATACAACCCTTAAAAACTTAACCCTAACACATTTGGGACATAGATAGTATCTTTTTCCGGTACACAATTTTTTAGGAGAGGTAATTAGCTTCATCTTACCGTCGCAACATGGATTGTGCATGGTAGAAGGTTGATTTTTTAGCAACTTCATCTTCATACGAAGCTAGGCGCTCATCTATCCAATAGAAAAACCCACAACATGTGCATTTTGAAGCATACGGCTGCTATACATCTCCTATTACAGCTTTCATGAGAAATAAGAACCCCTTACAACCATCAATAGTGCATTTGCTTCCTTCAAAGGGACAATCATTTGCA
>JAJJWW010008173.1:0-85399 GCA_023531295.1 Papaver armeniacum
TCATGAGTGGATTCTGTAACCTATTATGGAACCTGTTTCTTGCAAGATCACTACATGGTTATCCAATATTCTCGTCCAAAGAGGTTTTTGATGTCAAATATCAGATTGATTGATTCCGAGGATCATAACTGGTTGAGAAAACCAGCCCAAGATAACCATATACAAATCAACGTTTTATCTTTGTGAATGCTTGATGTCAACATCGATTGGATGATCCAGGTGGATTCTACAACCTATTATGGAACCCAAACTTGCAAGATTACCACATACGTACCCAATGCCTTGGGAGAGGTTTTGATGTCAAATATCGTATTGTATGGGATCCAAAGTGGATTCGCAACTCATTATGGAACCTGTGGTCATAAGATTACCATATACACACCCAATGTTCATTCAGTGAGGTTTGATGTCAAATATCGATTGATGGATAATCAAGTGATTTATGTAAACTATTATGGAACTCACCAAGATTACCATACATTGTAATCAATGTTCTCGTCTGTGAGGTTTTTGATGTCAATATCGTATCGATGGATCTGAGGTAGACTCAACCCACATGGAACTCAAATACATGACAGCTATATACATGCACCCAATGTTCTCGCCTTGGTGAGGTTTTTCATGTCAACATTTAGATTGGAGGACTCGAGGTGGATTCCGGTGAACTCATTATGGAACTCAACTTCTGGAAGATTACCACACATGCATCAAATGTTCCGTCTGGTGAGGTTTTTACGCTAAATATCGATTGACGTGATCCGAAGAGATTCCCGTGAACCTATAATGGAACTCAAATTGCAAGATTACCACACACACTCTAATGTTCTCGTCCGTGAGGTTTTTGATGTCAAATATCTAATTGGATGGATCCGAGGTGTGATTCTAACCCAATGGAACTCAAAGATGCAACATTGCCAGACAAAAACCCAATGTTTGTCTGGTGAGGTTTTGGATGTCAAGTGCATCGATTGATTGATATGAGGTGGATCTCTAAACTATTATGGAACTCAAAATTGCAAGATTACTATATGTAAATTTAAATGTTCCTTGCCTCAGTGAGGTTTTTGATGTCAAATACCGTATTGATGGATTCAGGATTCGTAACCTAATATGGAACTCACTGTAACATTACCATATACAAACCCAATGTTCTCACCAGTGAGGTTTTATGTAAAATATCGTACTGATGGATCCGATGGATTCCCGTAAATCTATTATGGGAATGAGCTTTGTAAAATTACCACACACGCACCTAATGTTCTCGTCCAGTGAGGTTTTTATGTGATAATCGCAGGGTGGACTCGTAAACTATTATGGAACTCAACTTTTAAGATTAGCTACATACAGTACCCAATGTTCTTGTCTGTGTGATGTTTTGATGTCAAATATCGAGTGATAGATCCGAGGCGATTCTCGCAACCTATTATGGAATCTCTGGGCTTTTTATAAAGATTACCATATACACCCATCACTGCTCTAGGTAAGGCTTGACAAGCCAAATATCGAAAGAGTGGAATTATCCTGTGTAGATTCTCACAACCCATTATGGAACTCACCATGATTACCAGTACATGCACTCAATGTTCTCGTCATGAGGTTTTGATGTTACACGATTGATGGACGTGAGGATTCCTACAACCTATTATGGAACTCAGCTTGTAAGATTACCACATACATATCCAATATTCTTGTCAATGTGAGGTTTTGATGTCAAACACTGATTGATGGATTCGAGGTGTGGATCAACTCTATTATGGAACCTGCTTTGTAGACAACTGTAGCAGCAAACTCAATGTTTTCGTCCGTGAGATGTTTGACAACAACACGTATCAGAGGGATCCAGGTGGATCTTCACAACCCATTATGGAACTCAATCCCAAGATTACCACACATGCACCTAATGTTCTCGTGAGGCTTTGATGTCAAATAATGATTGTATGATCCAAGTGGATTCTGCATCCTATTATGAACTCAGTCGTAAGATTGTACCAGTATATAGATAATAATGTTCTGGCCCAGGAGGTTTTTGATGTCAAACATCGATTGATGGATCTCAAGTGGATTGGTGTAACCTATTATGGAACCTGGCCTGTAAGATTACCAAATACTTACACTCAATGTTCTCGCTCAGGTGAGGTTTTTGATAAGTTAAAGATTTAGTGATAGATCCTAGGTTGATTCTAACTCATTATGGAACTCACCATAAGATTACTTATATACCCAATGTTCGCTTCAGGTAAGGCCTTTGATGTCAAATATCAGATGATGGACCAGTGTGGATTCTGGCAACCTGTTTAAACTCACCATAAGATTACTACACATGCACCTAATGCTCTAGTCCAGGGATGTTTGATGTTAAATATCATATTTGATGGACCTGTGTGATTCCGCAACCTATTAAGGAACTCAAATTTTAAGACAGCCATATAAACCTACTGTTCTCGGGCCTGTGATATTTTTGATGTCAAATATTTGATTAGGTGGATCCTATATTCTCTCAAACTGGCTACGGAACTCTGGACAGGTAGATTACATACCCAATGTTCTCGGCCCATGTGAGGTTTTGATGTCAACATCAGACACGGATCCATCCACCTGATATTGACATCAGTTCACCTGAGAGAACACTGGGTTTGGTTCATGGTCCTGCAGCTCGAGTTCCATAATAGGTTGCACAATTCACTTTCGGATCCATCCATCCACAATATCAAAACCCGAGGGACGAGAACATTGCTCCAGAGAGCGGTGGTCTGTAGGGCCGAGTTCCATAATAATCCACCGATGATCCATTCAACAGATATTTGACATCAAAACTCCACACGGACGAGAACACTGCGTATACGCAATTCAAACTTATTATAAATCGATTGCAAGATTACCATACACACCCAACAATTCTCGTCCATGTAGGTTTTTGATGTCAAACATCAGATTGATGGATCATGAGTGGATTCCTGCAACCCATTATGGAACTCAGTCATAAGATTACCACATAGACCCAATGTTCCTCGTTCATATGAGGGTTTGAAGTCAAATACCAGTATTTGAGTTGATCCATGATTGAAAGAACCCGTTGGCGGAACTCAAATTTAGTAAGACGTCACATGTATTGTTCCGCATAGTTCTCCTCTGTTTGTATTATGTCAAATATCGATTGACGGATCCGAGGTGTAGATTTTGCAACCTATTATGGAACTCGTACCTCGCAGACGGCTTCAGAAGGCACTCCAATGTTCTTCGCCTGGTGAGGTTTATGATGTCAAATATCGATTGACGGATCCAGGTGATTCTGCAACCCGTCAGGAACCCATCACAAGATTACAATATATGCACTCAATGTTCTCGCCTGTGAGGTTTTTGATGTCAAATATCGATTGGATGGATCCGGCGGATTCTAAGCAACCTATTACGGAACCCGCTCAGGATTACCACATACAATTTCAATTCGTCGTGAGGTTTAACGCTAAATATCGATCGATTGGATTGTATGGATTTGCAACCTATTAGGAACTCACCTACAAGATTACCACACAAACCTAAGCGTTCTCGTCTGTGAGGTTTTTTATGTCAAATATCATATTGAGTTGATCCGAGGTGTGATTCTCGAACTATTATGGAACTCACTAAAAGATTACCGGTAAGATCGCAATGTTCATCCCAAGCGTAGGTTTTATGCGTTAAATATCGATTGATGAATCGAGGTGGATTCTGCAACCTATTATGAACTCACCAAAGATTACCACAAAGAACCAATGTTCTATCCGTGAGGTTTTACGCGTCAAATACCATTGGAGAAGAGTTGAAATAAGAAAACTACTCCTGGGGAGAATTTGGTAATTGGGTGTGGATGAGGAATGAATTTAAATCCCTAAACAAATGCAATCGTTGCCGAGTGCTTGAGATTCGAGAGATCGATTCGCAAGTCTCAACAAACGAAGAAATGGTCAGTTCTGGCATTTGTTTCTACTACAAAGTAATAGATGCAAGGATCTGAATAAGAAGTGCTGGATTGTGAAGGTGCTACTGTGAATGACTTAGGCCGTAAAGATTTAGCAAAGCACATTGATGCAACAAAGTTCGGGTGGTTGGAATACGCCATTAACACTCATTTCGCGTTGTTTTTCCCTTGTTTTTTGAAATAGTATGAGAACCTATTTATACAAGTTTATCGAGCTCCTTTATTCTAGCTGGCTTCCTTGTGGGAAGTGGAGGAAGTGGGAGTGATGAGTAGGTGAAGGTGTTATTTGTGATACACGACCGGCCTGCTCACTTTCCCTGCTCATCTCTAATCCCATTCATGATTCTTTTAACACGTTTGTGATGGTTGCTGCACACCACGCCTGAACCGCCACCAATACCTGCAGACATTCTCGCCAGACATGATTGATGTCCTGAATGTGATCGGGGATCCACGAAAGATAGCATGTATCGGTCAATTGAATAACCACGTTATTCGCAGTCTGATACCAGAAGTATCAGGCATTTTATGGCACGCATCACTGGTGTGGGTGAGTGCTCACTGCAATGACGCCCACCGAAAATTCAACTCCACCAGGGTTGTATAACCAAGTCATGGAAGCTGGACGGATGAGAAGATCTCAGACACCTATCTCACACTGCTATTGAAATTAGGTTTTGAAGAGTGTAATATCACTTTTCACTTCTTAACAACTAAGCATGGGAAGGGCTTCGAGAGGACCGATCGGGGCATGTGTAGACAAAGATGTCATGTACACTACCATACCAATCGTCTTCACGAAGTGTATCTAGGCCACTCAATTTGACCGCAAAGGAGGAGGTGTTGAGATCGATTTTAGGATAGAATTTGCAGCTGCAAAAGCCGCAGACACCATGCTATTTTCTAATAATGTGTAGTTCAAGACGACCTACTTGGTTTCGGCTCATTTACTGGTTTGGCGGAAGGTGGTAGGGGTCGCGTTCACTCCGATACCGATTATCCCATGAAAACGCGATCCAAGGCTTCACCCAAATCGGGCCCAGCTGAAGCTGAGTGGTCAGACTAGCTTTGCACCTGGGAAGCTGGGGAATGACGATGTTCTGGGCTGCTGGCTTGGGACAGCCATGCATGAAGGCCTTGGTTGACCAGCATGAGGAGATAGAGGCCCACTTGCACAAGGCTGCATGACCGACTGCTTTAATCTAATCTCGGACCTCCTCCATTCGTGCTTGGAGAAGATGGAGAGCTCGGATGCCTGAAATCCCCACCCTGGGTTTCAGCCACGCTACCCTGTTCTCCTCACATTTACTCGAGCCAACCAAACATGGTTTGTCTGACCGATTGGTCGAAGTGTGTGAGAGCACACGGCATTGCCCGATACGTCTGGCTCCTTTGAATCTACATCTACACCTCCATCTATACATGCGTGGAAGATGGATGGTTTTAGACTGCCACACACATGTAGAATATGCCGTAAACCCTAATTTAGGGCTTTCTCTGGCCCATAATGCTTGGAAGTGAATGCTAAGAAGTAGGCTGGAATGGACGACTGCAAGGGAATTCAGATTGGTTCCCATAGCGATATTTATACCCGTCAGCGTATGGACCGATCTCAACATCCAATCATGCTTGTGTGAGCTGATGATCATGACTGTATCCGGACTGAGGCCACCACCTGGATGCTCAATCACTAGTATAACACACCGAGAGGGGCTTAATCGGCTTGGGAGAATACACCGCAGAGAGTCACCGTACGGGTATTTCAGACATGGTTTCACATACAGCTGAGGTTTGCGGCGATTGCAGCAGTAACACTCGCCGTCACACACCTAATTTAAAGACTGAAATACATAAGGCCGATTAGAAATTCAGCGATGGGATTACTGCCGCATGCTCCAACTCCTGAGGAATTTCATGATTTTGCTGCACGATTGTTGCTACATGCTCATTCTTGGTGAATTAAGTGAGGGAGTATCCAACACTTATTAATGGCCTTATCTTTACAAGACACAACAGACAATTTTTCCGGTTTCTATAATTTTAATTCTCAAATGAAAATCCCGCCCATTAATATTGTCCCCCGCCTAGCACAAAATGGTTACACTATTGTGGTAGGCATGAGATGGTACATACAAATCGTATGAGACAAAATAAAAGAAGTCTACTCATGAGGACTCTGGAAACTTCCATACGTGCGGACCACAGCCTTTGATGAACCGGCTTTCTCCCTTAGGTGTTTGAGTCAGAATAGGATCTTCCTTTTTTACCGGGATCCCGGGCGTGTGCTTTGCACACCGCCGGTTGAATTGCCTGGGATTCAAATGCCTTCCGATTCTCGATTAGAATTAAAAGAAAGCCCCACTTGGTTTGCCGAATCCTCGACATCGGGCGCCCGTAATCGTTTTAGGGTTTTCTCAAAGATATACGTGTGTAGAGGTTCTAAACCATTTTTATGCTTTTCATTAGCTTTCCATGAAATCGTTTCATCATGTCGAACAATGCGATCGCCTTCTTCATACCATCCAGATCTTCCACAACGTGTACGACCACACCGAAGCTTCATGATACAATCCGGCTGTGGCTCTCCTCCGAAAGTGGTAAGATCATACCGCTTTGTCTCTTTTTCCTTTTTCTCAACCATTGCTTGTTCGTCAGAATGATTGCTAATAATCCTTCATTTTACAATAGATACCTGTACTTTAACATGTGTCACGATTATCAGCCATTGTACTTAATTTAACCAATGTAGCCTTTGAAGATTTGGATTTATATCTCATCTTATGAATATCCAAATGCAGGCCTTTCATTCACGTTCTATTTAAAGAATATCTAGCCACTAGATGTCGTGATTCTCGTGCTAAGGAGTTCAGCCTTGTACACAAAAAGGCTGAGAAGTACTGCACACGCAAACTGTGGCAAACGGGTCCCACACTAGCTCCTCCTCGCTGGCTGTCGCAAACCGGCTCCTCCCAGCGATTGCCGGATGGAGACATTTCATCCGCAACGTTGGCCGAACTGGCCTTGAAAAGCGGGAGAATATGGCATTCACTCGTGAATCCATGGAGTTCAACGCGGGTCGGTTACAGCTGGCTTTCGAGCATCATCAAGGTTGCTGATCAGCCGCATCCTTGTAAACAAGTGTCTTCGTCACAAGGTTATCTTGAAGAGGAGAAGGCTCTCGGGGTTGCAAAACTTAGGAAGGTGACAGTCAAAAGGTGGATCAGAAGAAAATAACAAGATATCACGCTAGACCTGGAGATGATGCTTCCCAAGGAACTATAATCTTTCGTGACTACTTTCTAAATCGCACTCCTTATTGTTAACGATGTTTTGTACAAGAGTTTTTTTTTTTTTGAACGTCTTTGCGAAATAAATCGCATTGGTTTTTGATTATGAAACAAAGCCTTTTCATTGACACACCTCCATTTGTAATTGAGGATCTAAACATGTAATGAAAATAAATGCCCGTATCATGACACAATGAGAAGTAATGTGCATGATACGCCCAGACACTTTCCATTGATGATCGCTTCTGCCTCGCTCCCATTCACCTTAATGATCTTAGTAATCGTATTGTAGCAGGTCTTATGACTGCAGACATTCTCATTTCCTTTAAGGAGAATTTCCGGTGCATGTCTTGGTCGGATATATGCTTTCAGCGTTTTTTTCAGACCAAATCTCCCACTCTTGAAAAGAAGTGGGTCTCATGCTCTGTTATATGCCTGGAAAATTCTGCCGATATATTCGAGTACGTCTCTTCCGCTTTGTTTCCCTCCCTGGACTCAAAGTAAGTCTAACTCCGCTATTCGGGAGACAGAGGCTTCTATCCTCGCCCAATGGATCCCGGGTCAATGCTGTAATCCCGGGGCTGGAGGATTTCGATTTCGCTGGGAGAATTGTGTCTGTCCAGAACAGGAAGCATAGAGACCCAATGGAGTCAGTGATGTACGGTATGCCCACAACGCCATTGGTAACTGGTCATGCCATTTCTAGGATTGCTATGCATACTTGGACCATGATCCTGGATCGCTCTTGTTGGTACTTCTTCAACCTGGGGTCTATTCCCCGAGGATAGTAGACGGTGTAGAGAAACTCACAGACTGCCATACCTTCCAAGTAATTTCAGACCAAGTGACATAAGGAGTGCTGTTATCGGTGAGACATGCTTAGTATACCGGGAAACGATAAATGATGTGTTCTTTAATGAAAGCCGCAATGGCTGCTCTCGTAGCCTCGAGCCGGGATGGCTTCTACCCATTTGGTGAAGTATTCTGCTGGCACATGATGCACTTCGTGCCGTTTCGATGAGGAAGTGTTGATTTTTCCCCAAGGATGTTCAGTCCCACCGTAGAATGGCCGCTGATCGCTTATCGAGTGCAAGGGGTGGAAGGTGCGTGAACAAGGTCTCCCCATGAATTCCCGATAACTGTACAACAACAAAAGCGGGACGTTGGTCATCCCCCATGGGCTTCGCCAAAGAATATTTCCTCGTGTATCCTGGAGGAGAACGCTTCTTCTGATGCCTTCGTGTGTTTCTTCAAGATGATTAAATTTCTTGAATCTTTAGCCTCAGTGCATCTTAATGATTACCTCCGGTCCTTGTGGCATGGTGATCCGTGTATACGAATCATTGGTTTTTTGCTTTATCTTGATTTTGTATCCTTTGATTTACTCAAGTTGCTCCACTTAAGACAATGATGTATGGCTCCTCCATCCCATGTTAGTCTACACTAAAAAACTTCCGATTGTGGCGGTGTTTGGCAATTTGAGCAGGATCAAGTAGCCCGGATCGAGTCTCCATCTCCGGCCAAGAAGGTTTGACGCCGGAGCCGCCGCAGCCGTCACCACCAATGATTGTCCGCATTTCATCGCATCACTAAGCAGGCCGCATGTTGTGATTCGCTACTTCCAAGACATCTTGGACAGAACCAGATCGGTTTCATAGTACAACACACCATGGAGCACATGAAGCTCTATACTTTGAGACCGACTTTTCTCGAGAGAGTCAAGTTGTTTGAGCTCTGAACGATCTGAGTTCTCCAATCATCACTCCCGGTGTCTTTTGTGGCTGTGGAGCAGCAATGACTTATGGCTTCCTCTCCTTTTACCGTCAAAGCTTCTTCCGTCCTTCACTCTTGGCTTTGAAGCCAATGTTGCCAGAACGGTGATGTTTATTGTTGCCGCGCCTTAACATGGATGAGAAGTCACATGGCGGGGTCAGCTAATAATCTTAAAGCTCACCCGGGACGGGGCTAGTGTTGCTTCCTTCACGTACACCACCATCTGATTTACCGTAGTTTGGAGTTACCTCTTATTCTGCTCGTACGTGACTCATTGTTTAGCTATTGAAAGCCCTATAAGGAAAGCTCGGACTCGCCGAGTCAGCATTCGGTCCAATTGGCTGAATGTGAAAAATACTCTCCTCCTGCTGAGTATACTAACACTACGCCGTTTCTCGCATTAATGCTTAGTAGGCGAGCCATCAAAATGTTAAAGAGCTATACCTTCTCCAAATGACAGACCGAAATTCTCCAGAGGTCTTTCTGGCTTAGTTCCGTACGTCTTCCGTAGCCGTTAGTAAGTCCTGAACGCTTGACCCTGATAGCTCTAGGTGACGCACATGGTGTCCACCGGCATTTGAGTAGCCATTTGCCTGGCCCTTTCCGCAACAGACCGCCCATAAAAATCATGATCGATTTAGACACGAGTATCACCCCGTTAGACACAGTAATGCCTAAACTTCCGATGAATGGATCAAGGCTAAACCACGCCTTTTCCACTGGGTATCTCGAGTTCGGCATTTCAACACGGGCTGAACAGATAAGAAGTGTTTCGATTCTCTCATCGCTTCAGCGAGTAGAGCTCCCCACTCGCAGTTAAGTCGCCGGGATATGTCAGACACGCCGGTTTCCTCACAGGAGATTTCATGATGGCTGGAGATGAGGCCTGATCGGCAGCTTTCTGTGGTCAAGCGTGTCCAAATGTGTCGCTTCCCTTTCTTCGTAAGGGGTGAACGAGGCGGTGTTGGGCGAACCCAGACGAAACGCGAACGCTTCACCTTGCCCATGGGAAATCGAGCTCCTTCATGTTCCCAGGAGTGGCGACATTGTGAGGATAATTAGTCTTGACGGCCTACTTTATCTTTCCTAATACTTCTGAACTTAGAAATTTACCCGAGAGACACCAAAGCGATTAAAGGATTCATCTTAACTTATATTCTGACACCTTCAAATACTTGACGAAGACGCCAGTGATTCACGAGCCTTTGACTTAATTACGATATCATTCATGTCTTCTACTTGTTTATGTATCATAAAATATGGAATATTGGTTATAAAGACGTCAGTACGCTTTGCGCCTGTTTAAACCTAATGGCATAATAAGAGGTAAAATTGCCAAGAGGGGTTCGTAAAGCTGTCTTATCAGATCGTGTTTGCACATCCTTATCTGATTAGATCCGTCAGAATTAATTCATGAAGGAGAACGCAGTTAACCATTGATGGCGCTACTAACATACGATGTTAGGTGAGGAGTCGTCTCTAAAAGATTAAATCAAGTCTTCAATTCACGCGAAGATCGGATTCATTCGTTTTTCTTTCTTTATCGACCACATTAATAACCGTGTTGCATGATGAATAGGCTCGATGGGGTTGTGCAACTAGGTATCTTCCTGACTCGTTTGATTTGTTCCTCATTTGCGTCCTAATCTGCCTTGAGATTGCTTGATTGGCTTGGATCCGTGTATGACAATGAAGTGACGGTGACTAATTTTCATCCGGTATCAGTATTTCTTCGTATGTCCGTGTTAACACATCTTGTACTCCTTGAGTAGTTGGAATGGTTATTCATTGTCATTCAGACAGTAGTCGAATCGAGAGAGATCCTGCTTTGAGATTCTTCTATTCGAAGGCACGGGGCCTCTGTAGCTCGCCACTGGGAATTGGTTCCATCTTGTAGTTGTCACAAGCGCCCGTACCTTCATCTTGTGTTTCATCATTCGCAGATCGAATTGGGCGGAGAGGTCGGGTTCCGGCTTCATGTTAATTGTTAACAACACACGATATTGTTCTCTTCATCACGTCACTTGTGCCGCAGCTCTCTTTTGGTGTGAGTATTGTTGTCCACCGGACAGAGATGATCGCCGTTACGTAATTCATTGTGTACTCGTGATGGTTTTGGTTCTCCTCCAAAGGTGTAAGTCGGTCTCCTTCCTTGATTGAATCCCAGCATGGTAACAAGTGCACAGGATTCTCGTTCCATCCTGCGTGGGCACCTTTGCCTTATCACCCACTCCGCAGACATTGGTGGCACGACAATGATAAGGAATGCTGGATGACTTTCGTTTAGCATGGTCTTCTGCAATCGGTGATACGTCGAGGGAAGGACCTTGTTGTATGTAGTCATGGTCTCTGGGCAAGATCATATGGTGGTCTCGCTCTTTTGTATTAATTTCTAACTTTGCTTCGATCGAACGGTCTCATCGATGTTCGTATTGACATACCCGTATGTGCAAGTCCGATTTTCTCGAAGTCCGCCATCGTGGTGAATGGTCGACAATCACACAGGCTAATCCTCATCGTCTGAGAGTCTTTGTGAGCATTGTTCAAGATGCTCCCGTGTTTACGAGGGTCTTCCGAACTCCAACTCCTGATGCAGAATACGTAGGGCCCAAGTTGGGACTCCTCCATCATGTTGTCTTCCGAATGACATACAGATATTTTATGCAATTAGGGATTTGGATTTAAGGAGCTGTAAATCCATAGAGCTATTTATTGACTGCGCAAAACGTTCCTCCGCTCGCGATTCTTTCGAGGGAGGGGGTAAGAGAGTCACACAAGCTTTCTACTAGAGATGCTCGATCCATCTGTTTCAACCAGAGGTAAACCCATGATCCGAGGAATTAGTCCCGTGTAGAAATCTTCTCTCGAATGCTCATTTCCCGACGTCATCTTGATGGGAGGAGATCGACTACATCGCGATCGTCAATAAACGACATTCTTCTGTGAATCTCCGCACCCCGTGCTAGTTCGCTTAATGTTGAAGTCTTCCGATTATGCCGTCGTACACAATTGCTAGAGGGGGATTCTGCTGGAGGAGCCACTGTGGATTTGAGATCATTGGTTGTCTTTAAGACCAACCATCTTAATTGATTGAACGGACAAGAGACGACTTTACAACCGAGAGATTTGAACCTCCACCATGGTTTCGCCAATTGTTTGGTGGGTGAAACTACCTCGTAGAATTTGGTAATTTGGGGGTGGATGAGGAATAATTTAAATCTCAAACAAATGTGACCCATGCAAGAGTGCTTGTAGATTCGAGAGATCATCTGGTGAAGTCCTGAATGCCCTGATCCAAGAAACAGCTGCTCTGCATTTTCGGGTTTTCAACACAAAGTGAAGGAGATGGGGTTGATCTTAGGGAGGGAAGTTGAAGAAGGTGTTGAGATTGTGAAGGTGTTGGCTATGAATGACTTGTAATGTAAAAGACGAAAGAAGTGATTTACTGATAAAGTGTGCTCCTGGGTGTTGAACATGCTTTTGTATTAACACTTGCCTCGTTGTTTTTCCCTTGTTTTTGAAATAGGGGCTGAGAACCTATTTATGGCAAGTCGCTTGAGCCTTATTCACGCTCTAAGTAAGGTGGATAAGTGGACAGATGGTAGTAGGGAGTTGTGCTGCTGCTGATACATCGACCTGTTCATGCATTTCTCAACCATCTTTAACCGTCCATGACTTAACACGTTTTATTTATGTTGTCAGACGTCATGTCAGAAACTGCCGCATCAATACCTTCAGCATGATCCCCCACGGTGGACATGATTGATGATGTTGAATGTGATCGTGATCCGGTCGAAGAGGAGCACAGACGATGAATTAATAACCACGTTATTCGTGAAGTTGATACTTGTGAAGTTATCGTGTGTATTTTATGTGGCACGCATCGTTATGTGGTAAAGTGATGGGTAATGACGCTCACCAAAATCCACCCGCGACTGTGGTTGTACAACCAAGCTGGCAATGGACGGATGAGATATCTTTGAGACACTCATCCTGCGATCGTTATTAAAATTAGCCTTGAAGAGGCGCAGTATCACTTTCACCTGGTTTCAACCAAGTAAAAGGGGAAGGATTTGAGAGACCGATCGGGGCATGTGCAGACAAAGATGCTGTACACGCTTCCATCAATCGTCCCATGAAGGTGTGACCTAGGCCACCAATTCTGACCCTGCAGGGAGAGGTTGGAGATCGATTTTGTAAAGAGAATTATGCCGCAAAAGCGCAGACACCACGTTTATTTTTCTGCTGCTATTGCTCCAAGACGACTCACTTGGTCGGTCTTGGTCGGTTGTCATGTGAAGGTGGTAGGCTATGTTCGCACCCACACCGATCATCCATGAAAAACGCATCCAAGCCACCAAATCGCCCAGCTAGTTGAGTGGTCGAGACTGAATTGCAGTTTGAAGTGTAACCACGTATGTTCGAAGCAAGGCTTGGAGAAGCCATGGCGTAGAAGTGCCTTACGACTGCTATGAGGTGAGACATAGAGGCCTACTTGCGGGCCGCAGGCTGCATGACCGTGACCGCTTAATCTAACTGACCCCCTCCATTCGTGCCGAAGACGGACGTCGTGACGCTCAAAACCCCACTCTCGGTTTGTAAAGTCATATGTCACCCTTGCTGAAGACGATTTTGTCACAACCAAACATGGTTGGTCTGACCGATTGGTCAAGTGTGTAAAGTAGCACACTGGATCATGCTGACATGCTCGGGGGCCTTGGAATCTACATCTACACCCTCCATTCACACTCTAAGAGTGATGTGGTCGAGACCGCTCACACACATGTATGCCGAAACTTCCACTTAGGGTTTTCCTGTCCATAATGTCGATATGGAATCGTTTTTGGCAAAATAGCTAACGTGCCGACTCATATGGTTCCGCATTGTCTTGCAGTTGGATATTCCATACCCTGGGTCAGTGATGGAATTTATCCGGGTCATCCAATCTGTTGTAGCTGACGATCATGATCATATCCGGACTGATTTACTACAATTACCATATACATACCCAATGTTCTCGTCCATGTGAGGTTTTTGATGTCAAATATCAGATTGGATGGATCCGAGGTGGATTCAGCAACCTATTATGGAACTCAACTTGCAAGATTACCATATACATACCCAATGTTCTCGTCCAGGTGAGGTTTTTGATATCAAATATCAGATTGGATGGATCCGAGGTGGATTCAGCAACCTATTATGGAACTAGCTTGCGAGATTACCATATACAAACCCAATGTTCTCGTCCAGGTGAGGTTTTTGATGTTAAATATAAGATTGGATGGATCCGAGGTGGATTCAACAACCTATTATGGAACTCAGCTTGCAAGTTTACCATATAGAGACCTAATGTTCTCGTCTAGGTGAGGTTTTTGATGTCAAATATCAGATTGGATGGATCCGAGGTGGATTCAGCAACCTATTATGGAACTCAACTTACAAGATTACCATATACTTACCCAATGTTCTCGTCCTGGTGAGGTTTTTGATGTCAAATATCAGATTGGATGGATCTGAGTGGATTCAACAACTTTATTATGGAACCGGCTTAAGATAGATTACCATATACGAGACCCAATGTTCTCGTACGGTGAGGTTTTTGATGTCAAAAATAATATTGGATGAATCCCTGAGTGGATTCAAGAACCTATTATGGAACCCGGCTTGCGAGATTACCATATACAGACCCAACGTTTTCGTCGGTGAGGTTTTGATGTCAAATATCGAATTAGATGGATCCGAGGTGGATTTAACAACCTATTATGGAACTCAAAGCATGCAAGATTACCATATACATACCCAATGTTCTCGTCCAGATGAGGTTTTTTATGTCAAATATCGATTGGATGGATCCGAGGTGGATTCAGACAACCTATTATGGAACTCAACTTGCAAGATTACCATATACATACCCAATGTTCTCGTCCAGTGAGGTTTTTGATGTGAAATATCAGATTGGATGGATCCGAGAGGATTCGGCAGAACTGTCATTACGGAACTAGCTTTAGAGATTACCATATACATACCCACTTTGTTCTCGTCCATGTGAGGTTTTGATGTCAAATATAAGATTGGATGGATCCTGAGGTGGATTCAACAACCTATTATGGAACTCAGCTTGCAAGTTTACCATATACAGACCCAATGTTCTCGTCTAGGTGAGGTTTTTGATGTCAAATATCAGATTGGATGGATCCGAGGTGGATTCAGCAACCTATTATGGAACTCAGCTTGCAAGATTACCATATACTTACCCAATGTTCTCGTCCTGGTGAGGTTTTTGATGTCAAATATCAGATTGGATGGATCCTGAGTGGATTCAGCAACCTATTATGGAACCAGCTTGCGAGATTACCATATACATACCAAATGTTCATGTCCAGTTGAGGTTTTTGATGTCAAATATCAGATTGGATGGATCCGAGGTGGATTCAACAACCTATTATGGAACTCATCTTGCAAGTTTACCATATACATATCCATTGTTCTCGTCTAGGTGAGGTTTTTGATGTCAAATATCGGGATTGGATGGATCATGAGTGGATTCGGCAACCTATTATGGAACCGGCTTGCGAGATTACCATATACAGACCCAATGTTCTCGTCCAGGTGAGGTTTTGATGTCAAATATCAGATTGATGGATCTGAGGTGCATTCAGCAACCTATTATGGAACTCAGCTTGCAAGATTACCATATACATACCCAATGTTCCCGTCCAGGAGAGGTTTTTGATGTCAAATATCAGATTGGATGGATCCTGAGAGGATTCAGCAACCTATTACGGAACTAGCTTGCCAAATTACCATATATAAACCCAATGTTCTCGTCCGTGTGTGAGGTTTTGATGTCAAATATAAGATTGGATGGATCCGAGGTGGATTCAACAACCTATTATGGAACTCGGCTTGCAAGATTATCAAATACATACCCAATGTTCTCGTCTAGGTGAGGTTTTTGATGTCAAATATCGGAGTTGGATGGATACGATTGGATTCAACAAACTATTATGGAACCAGCTTGCGAGATTACCATATACAGACCCAATGTTCTCGTCCAGGGGAGGTTTTTGATGTCAAATATCAGATTGGATGGATCTGAGGTGCATTAAGCAACCTATTATGGAACTTAGCTTGCAAGATTACCATATACATACCCAATGTTCTCGTCCAGGTGAGGTTTTTGATGTCAAATATCAGATTGGATGGATCCAATGTGGATTCAACCTACTAAGGAACTTAGCCTGCAAGATTACCATATTCATACCCAATGTTCTCGTCCAGGTGAGGTTTTTGATGTCAAATATTAGATTGGATGGATCCTGAGTAGATTCAGAAACCTATTATGGAACTAGCTTGCGATATTACCATATACATACCCAATTTTCTCGTCCACGTGAGGTTTTTGATGTCAAATATCATATTGGATGGATCCGAGGTGGATTCTGCAACCTATTTATGGAACCAGCTTGCGAGATTACCATATACACACCCAATGTTCTCGTCCAGGTGAGGTTTTTGATGTCAAATATAAGATTGGATGGATACTGAGTGGATTCAGCAACCTATTATGGAACCGGCTTAAGAGATTACCATATACATACCAAATGTTCATGTCCAGTTGAGGTTTTTGATGTCAAATATCAGATTGGATGGATCCTGAGTAGATTCAGAAACCTATTATGGAACTAGCTTGCGAGATTACCATATACGCACTAACAATGTTCTCGTCGGGGTTAGGTTTTGATGTCAAATATAAGATTGGATGGATCCGAGGTGGATTCAACAACCTATTATGGAACTCAGCTTGCAAGTTTACCATATAGAGACCTAATGTTCTCGTCTAGGTGAGGTTTTTGATATCAAATATCAGATTGGATGGATCCGAGGTGGATTCAGCAACCTATTATAGAACTCAGCTTGCAAGATTACCATATACTTACCCAATGTTCTCGTCCTGGTGAGGTTTTTGATGTCAAATATCAGATTGGATGGATACTGAGTGGATTCAGCAACCTATTATGGAACCAGCTTGACATGGATTACCATATACGATGACCCAATGTTCTCGTATGACAGTGAGGTTTTTGATGTCAAAAATAATATTGGATGAATCCTGAGTGGATTCAGCAACCTCTTATGGAACCCAGCTTGCGAGATTGCCATATACAGACCCAACGTTCTCGTCCAGGTGAGGTTTTTGATGTCAAATATCAGATTAGATGGATCCGAGGTGGATTCAACAACCTATTATATATGGAACTCAGCATGCAAGATTACCATATACATACCCAATGTTCTCGTCTAGGTGAGGTTTTTGATGTCAAATATCAGATTGGATGGATAATTGATTGGATTCAACAACCTATTATGGAACCCAGATTATGAGATTACCATATACAAACCCAATGTTCTCGTCCAGGTGAGGTTTTTGATGTCAAATATAAGATTGGATGGATCCGAGGTGGATTCAACAACCTATTATGGAACTCAGCTTGCAAGTTTACCATATAGAGACCTAATGTCTCGTCTAGGTGAGGTTTTTGATATCAAATATCAGATTGGATGGATCCGAGGTGGATTCAGCAACCTATTATGGAACTCAGCTTGCAAGATTACCATATACTTACCCAATGTTCTCGTCCTGGTGAGGTTTTTGATGTCAAATATCAGATTGGATGGATCCGAGTGGATTCAGCAACCTATTATGGAACCCGCTTACGAGATTACCATATACAGACCCAACGTTCTCGTCCAGGTGAGGTTATTGATGTCAAATATCAGATTAGATGGATCCGAGGTGGATTCAACAACCTAGTATGGTACTCATCATGCAAGATTACCATATACATACCCAATCTTTTCGTCCAGGTGAGGTTTTTGATGTCAAATATCAGATTGGATGGATCCGAGGTGGATTCAGCAACCTATTATGGAACTCAGCTTGCAAGATTATCAAATACATACCCAATGTTCTCGTCTAGGTGAGGTTTTTGATGTCAAATATCAAAGTTGATGGATGCGATTGGATTCAACAAACTATTATGGAACCAGCTTGCTAGATTACCATATACAGACCCAATGTTCTCGTCTAGGTGAGGTTTTTGATGTCAAATATCAGATTGGATGGATCCGAGGTGGATTCAGCAACCTATTATGGAACCGACTTAAGTAGATTACCATATACAGACCCAATGTTCTCGTCCAGGTGAGGTTTTGATGTCAAATATCGATTGGATGGATCGAGGTGCATTCAAAGAACCTATTATGGAACTCGGCTTGCAAGATTACCATATACATACCCAATGTTCCCGTCCGGAGGAGGTTTTGATGTCAAATATCAGATTGGATGGATCCTGAGAGGATTCAGCAACCTATTACGGAACTAGCTTGCCAAATTACCATATATAAACCCAATGTTCTCGTCCGTGTGAGGTTTTTGATGTCAAATATAAGATTGGATGGATCCGAGGTGGATTCAACAACCTATTATGGAACTCAGCTTGCAAGATTATCAAATACATACCCAATGTTCTCGTCTAGGTGAGGTTTTTGATGTCAAATATCAGGTTGGATGGATACTGATTGGATTCAACAAACTATTATGGAACCATTTGCGAGATTACCATATACGAGACCCAATGTTCTCGTCCAGGAGGTTTTGATGTCAAATATCCAGATTGGATGGATGGAGGTGGATTCAGCAACCTATTATGGAACTTAGCTTGCAAGATTACCATATACATACCCAATGTTCTCGTCCAGGTGAGGTTTTTGATGTCAAATATCAGATTGGATGGATCCAATGTGGATTCAACCTACTAAGGAACTTAGCCTGCAAGATTACCATATTCATACCCAATGTTCTCGTCCAAGTGGGGTTTTTGATGTCAAATATTAGATTGGATGGATCCTGAGTAGATTCAGAAACCTATTATGGAACTAGCTTGCGATATTACCATATACAGACCCAATTTTCTCGTCCACGTGAGGTTTTTGATGTCAAATATCATATTGGATGGATCCGAGGTGGATTCTGCAACCTATTTATGGAACCAGCTTGCGATATTACCATATACAGACCCAATTTTCTCGTCCACGTGAGGTTTTTGATGTCAAATATCATATTGGATGGATCCGAGGTGGATTCTGCAACCTATTTATGGAACCAGCTTGCGATATTACCATATACACACCCAATGTTCTCGTCCAGGTGAGGTTTTTGATGTCAAATATAAGATTGGATGGATACTGAGTGGATTCAGCAACCTATTATGGAACCAGCTTGCGAGATTACCATATACATACCAAATGTTCATGTCCAGTTGAGGTTTTTGATGTCAAATATCAGATTGGATGGATCCTGAGTAGATTCAGAAACCTATTATGGAACTAGCTTGCGAGATTACCATATACAGACCCAATGTTCTCGTCCAGGTTAGGTTTTTGATGTCAAATATAAGATTGGATGGATCCGAGGTGGATTCAACAACCTATTATGGAACTCAGCTTGCAAGTTTACCATATAGAGACCTAATGTTCTCGTCTAGGTGAGGTTTTTGATATCAAATATCAGATTGGATGGATCCGGAGGTGGATTCAAGCAACTTTATTATAGAACTCGGCTTAAGATTACCATATACTTACCCAATGTTCTCGTCCTGGTGAGGTTTTTGATGTCAAATATCAGATTGGATGGATACTGAGTGGATTCAGCAACCTATTATGGAACCAGCTTGCGAGATTACCATATACAGACCCAATGTTCTCGTACAGGTGAGGTTTTTGATGTCAAAAATAATATTGGATGAATCCTGAGTGGATTCAGCAACCTCTTATGGAACCCAGCTTGCGAGATTGCCATATACAGACCCAACGTTCTCGTCCAGGTGAGGTTTTTGATGTCAAATATCAGATTAGATGGATCCGAGGTGGATTCAACAACCTATTATATATGGAACTCAGCATGCAAGATTACCATATACATACCCAATGTTCTCGTCTAGGTGAGGTTTTTGATGTCAAATATCAGATTGGATGGATACTGATTGGATTCAACAACCTATTATGGAACCCAGATTGCGAGATTACCATATACAAACCCAATGTTCTCGTCCAGGTGAGGTTTTTGATGTCAAATATAAGATTGGATGGATCCGAGGTGGATTCAACAACCTATTATGGAACTCAGCTTGCAAGTTTACCATATAGAGACCTAATGTCTCGTCTAGGTGAGGTTTTTGATATCAAATATCAGATTGGATGGATCCGAGGTGGATTCAGCAACCTATTATGGAACTCAGCTTGCAAGATTACCATATACTTACCCAATGTTCTCGTCCTGGTGAGGTTTTTGATGTCAAATATCAGATTGGATGGATACAGAGTGGATTCAGCAACCTATTATGGAACCAGCTTGCGAGATTACCATATACAGACCCAATGTTCTCGTACAGGTGAGGTTTTTGATGTCAAAAATAATATTGGATGAATCCTGAGTGGATTTAGCAACCTATTATGGAACTCAGCATGCAAGATTACCATATACATACCCAATGTTCTCGTCCAGGTGAGGTTTTTGATGTGAAATATCAGATTGGATGGATCCTGAGAGGATTCAGCAGCCTATTACGGAACTAGCATGCCAAATTACCATATATAAACCCAATGTTCTCGTCCATGTGAGGTTTTTGATGTCAAATATAAGATTGGATGGATCCGAGGTGGATTCAACAACCTATTATGGAACTCAGCTTGCAAGATTATCATATACATACCCAATGTTCTCGTCCGGTGAGGTTTTTGATGTCAAATATAAGATTGGATGGATCCGAGGTGGATTCAACAACCTATTATGGAACTCAGCTTGCAAGTTTACCATATAGAGACCTTATGTTCTCAAATCCAGAGTGAGGTTTTTATATCAAATATCAAGATTGGATGGATCGAGTGGATTCAACCTATTATGGAACTCAGCTTGCAAGATTACCATATACTTACCCAATGTTCTCGTCCTGGTGAGGTTTTTGATGTCAAATATAAGATTGGATGGATCCGAGGTGGATTCAACAACCTATTATGGAACTCAGCTTGCAAGTTTACCATATACAGACCTAATGTTCTCGTCTAGCTGAGGTTTTTGATGTCAAATATCAGATTGGATGGATAAGAGGTGGATACAGCAACCTATTATTCAACTCAGCTTGTAAGATTACCATATACTTACCCAATGTCCTCGTCCTGGTGAGGTTTTTGATGTCAAATATCTGATTGGATGGGTACTGAGTGGATTCAACAACCTATTATGGAACCAGCTTGCGAGATTACCATATACATACCAAATGTTCATGTCCAGGTGAGGTTTTGATGTCAAATATCGATTGGATGGATCCGAAGTGGATTCAACAACCTATTATGGAACTCAGCTTGCAATTTTACCATATATACAGACTCAATGTTCTCGTCTAGGTAAGGTTTTTGATGTCAAATATCGAATTGGATGGATCCGAGGTGGATTTAGCAACCTATTATGGAACTCAGCTTGCAAGATTACCATATACATACCCAATGTTCTCGTCCAGGTGAGGTTTTTGATGTCAAATATCAGATTAGATGGGATACTGATTGGATTCAACAACCTATTATGGAACTCAACTTGCAAGATTACCATATTCATACCCAATGTTCTTGTCCAGGTGGGGTTTTTGATGTCTAATATTAGATTGGATGGATCCTGAGTAGATTCAGAAACCTATTATGGAACTAGCTTGCGAGATTACCATATACAAACCCAATTTTCTCGTCCACGTGAGGTTTTTGATGTCAAATATAAGATTGGATGGATCCTGAGTGGATTCTGCAACCTATTATGGAACTCAGCTTACGAGATTACCATATACAGACCCAATGTTCTCGTCCGGGTGAGGTTTTGATGTCAAATATCATATTGGATGGATCCGAGGTGGATTCTGCAACCTATTATGGAACTAGCATGCGAGATTACCATATACAGACCTAATGTTCTCGTCCAGGTGAGGTTTTTAATGTCAAATATCAGATTGGATGGATTCGAGGGATTCAACAACCTATTATGGAACTCAGCTTGCAATATTACCATATACATACCCAATGTTCTCGTCCAGGTGAGGTTTTTGATGTCAAATATCAGATTGGATGGATCCGAGGTGGATTCAACAACCTATTATGGAACTCAACTTGCAAGATTACCATATACATACCCAATGTTCTCGTCCAGGTGAGGTTTTTGATGTAAAATATCAGATTGGATGGATCCTGAGTGGATTCAGCAACCTATTATGGAACTAGCTTGCGAGATTACCATATACAGACCGAATGTTCTCGTCCAGGTGAGGTTTTTTATGTCAAATATCAGATTGGATGGATAAGAGGTGGATACAGCAACCTATTATTCAACTCAGCTTGTAAGATTACCATATACTTACCCAATGTCCTCGTCCTGGTGAGGTTTTTGATGTCAAATATCTGATTGGATGGGTACTGAGTGGATTCAACAACCTATTATGGAACCAGCTTGCGAGATTACCATATACATACCAAATGTTCATGTCCAGGTGAGGTTTTTGATGTCAAATATCAGATTGGATGGATCCGAAGTGGATTCAACAACCTATTATGGAACTCAGCTTGCAATTTTACCATATATACAGACTCAATGTTCTCGTCTAGGTAAGGTTTTTGATGTCAAATATCGAATTGGATGGATCCGAGGTGGATTTAGCAACCTATTATGGAACTCAGCTTGCAAGATTACCATATACATACCCAATGTTCTCGTCCAGGTGAGGTTTTTGATGTCAAATATCGATTAGATGGGATAATCGATTGGATTCAACAACCTATTATGGAACCAGCTTGCGAGATTACCATATACAGACCCAATGTTCTCGTCCAGGTGAGGTTTTTGATGTCAAATATCAGATTGGATGGATCTGAGGTGCATTCAGCAACCTATTATGGAACTCAGCTTGCAAGATTACCATATACATACCCAATGTTCTCGTCCAGGTGAGGTTTTTGATGTCAAATATCAGATTGGATGGATCCAATGTGGATTCAACAACCTATTATGGAACTCAGCTTGCAAGATTACCATATACATACCCAATGTTCTCGTCCGGTGGGGTTTTGATGTCAAATATTAGATTGGATGGATCCCCAGTAGATTCGAAACCTATTATGGAACTAGCTTGCAAGATTACCATATACAAACCCAATTTTCTCGTCCAGGTGAGGTTTTGATGTCAAATATAAGATTGGATGGATCCTGAGTGGATTCTGCAACCTATTATGGAACTCAGCTTGTGAGATTACCATATACAGACCCAATGTTCTCGTCCGGGTGAGGTTTTGATGTCAAATATCATATTGGATGGATCCGAGGTGGATTCTGCAACCTATTATGGAACTAGCATGCGAGATTACCATATACAGACCTAATGTTCTCGTCCAACTGAGGTTTTTGATGTCAAATATAAGATTGGATGGATCCGAGGTGGATTCAACAACCTATTATGGAACTCAGCTTGCAAGTTTACCATATACGAGACCTAATGTTCTCGTCTAGGTGAGGTTTTGATGTCAAATATCAGATTGGATGGATCCGAGGTGGATTCGGCAACCTATTATGGAACTCAGCTTGCAAGATTACCATATACTTACCCAATGTTCTCGTCCTGGTGAGGTTTTTGATGTCAAATATCAGATTGGATGGATACTGAGTGGATTCAGCAACCTATTATGGAACCCGCTTACGAGATTACCATATACAGACCCAACGTTCTCGTCCAGGTGAGGTTATTGATGTCAAATATCAGATTAGATGGATCCGAGGTGGATTCAACAACCTAGTATGGAACTCATCATGCAAGATTACCATATACATACCCAATCTTTTCGTCCAGGTGAGGTTTTTGATGTCAAATATCAGATTGGATGGATCAGAGGTGGATTCAGCAACCTATTATGGAACTCAACTTGCAAGATTACCATATACATACCCAATGTTCTCGTCCAGGTGAGGTTTTTGATGTCAAATATCAGATTGGATGGATCCTGAGAAGATTCAGCAACCTATTATGGAACTAGCTTGCGAGATTACCATATACAGACCCAATGTTCTCGTCCAGGTGAGGTTTTTGATGTCAAATATAAGATTGGATGGATCCGAGGTGGATTCAACAACCTATTATGGAACTCAGCTTGCAAGTTTACCATATACATACCTAATGTTCTCGTCTAGGTGAGGTTTTTGATGTCAAATATCAGATTGGATGGATCCAGGAGTGGATACTGACAACCTATTATGGAACTCGACTTGCAAGATTACCATATACTTACCCAATGTTCTCGTCTGGTGAGGTTTTTGATGTCAAATATCCGATTGGATGGGCACGAGTGGATTCAACATCCTATTATGGAACCTCGCCATGAGATTACCTTATACATACCAAATGTTCATGTCCGGTGAAGTTTTTGATGTCAAATATCGATTGGATGGATCTCGAGGTGGATTCAAAAACCTATTATGGAACTCAGCTTGTAATTTTACCATATATACAGACCTAATGTTCTCGTCTAGGTGAGGTTTTTGATGTCAAATATCGAATTGGATGGATCCGAGGTGGATTCAGCAACCTATTATGGAACTCAGCTTGCAAGATTACCATATACATACCCAATGTTCTCGTCCAGGTGAGGTTTTTGATGTCAAATATCAGATTGGATGGATACTGATTGGATTCAACAACCTATTATGGAACCAGCTTACGAGATTACCATATATAGACCCAATGTTCTCGTCCAGGTGATGTTTTGATGTCAAATATCGATTGGATGGATCGAGGTGCATTCAAAGAACCTATTATGGAACTCGGCTTGCAAGATTACCATATACATACCCAATGTTCTCGTCCAGTGAGGTTTTTGATGTCAAATATCAGATGGGATGGATGCGATTGGATTCAACAACCTATTATGGAACCAAAGCTTGCGAGATTACCATATACAAACCCAATGTTCTCGTCCATGTGAGGTTTTTGATGTCAAATATAAGATTGGATGGATCCGAGGTGGATTCAACAACCTATTATGGAACTCATCTTGCAAGTTTACCATATACATATCCATTGTTCTCGTCTATGTGAGGTTTTTGATGTCAAATATCAGATTGGATGGATCCGAGGTGGATACAGCAACCTATTATGGAACTCAGCTTGCAAGATTACCATATACTTACCCAATGTTCTCGTCCTGGTGAGGTTTTTGATGTCAAATATCTGATTGGATGGGTACTGAGTGGATTCAACAACCTATTATGGAACCAGCTTGCGAGATTACCATATACATACCAAATGTTTATGTCAGGTGAGGTTTTGATGTCAAATATCGATTGGATGGATCCGATGTGTATTCAACAACCTATTATGGAACTCGGCTTGCAATTTTATCATATATACTGACTCCAATGTTCTCGTCTAGATAAGGTTTTTGATGTCAAATATCAGATTGGATGGATCCGAGGTGGATTCAACAACCTATTATGGAACTCAGCTTGCAAGTTTACCATATACAGACGCAATGTTCTCGTCTAGGTGAGGTTTTTGATGTCAAATATCAGATTGGATGGAATCGATTGGATTCAACAACCTATTATGGAACCCGGCTTGCGAGATTACCATATACTACAGACCAATGTTCTCGTCCGGGTGAGGTTTTTGATGTCAAATATCAGATTGGATGGATATGAGGTGCATTCGACAACCTATTATGGAATACGACTTGCAAGATTACCATATACATATCCAATGTTCTTGTCCAGGTGAGGTTTTTTATGTCAAATATCAGATTGGATGGATCCAATGTGGATTCAACAACCTATTAAGGAACTCAGCCTGCAAGATTACCATATTCATACCCAATGTTCTTGTCCAGGTGGGGTTTTTGATGTCAAATATTAGATTGGATGGATCCTGAGTAGATTCAGAAACCTATTATGGAACTAGCTTGCGAGATTACCATATACAGACCCAATTTTTCGTCCGGTGAGGTTTTTTGATGTCAAATATAAGATTGATGGATCCTGAGTGGATTCTCGCAACCTATTATGGAACTCAGCTTGTGAGATTACCATATACAGACCCAATGTTCTCGTCCGGGTGAGGTTTTTGATGTCAAATATCATATTGGATGGATCTGAGGTGGATTCTGCAACCTATTATGGAACTCAACTTGCAAGATTACCATATACATAACCAATGTTCTCGTCCAGGTGAGGTTTTTGATGTCAAATATCAGATTGGATGGATACTGATTGGATTCAACAACCTATTATGGAACCAGCTTACGAGATTACCATATACATACCCAATGTTCTCGTCAGGTGAGGTTTTTGATGTCAAATATAAGATTGGATGGATCCGAGGTGGATTCAACAACCTATTATGGAACTCAGCTTGCAAGTTTACCATATACATACCTAATGTTCTCGTCTAGGTGAGGTTTTTGATGTCAAATATCAGATTGGATGGATCCGAGGTGGATACAGCAACCTATTATGGAACTCAGCTTGCAAGATTACCATATACTTACCCAATGTTCTCGTCCAGGTGAGGTTTTTGATGTCAAATATCTGATTGGATGGGTACTGAGTGGACTCAACATCCTATTATGGAACCTGCTTGCGAGATTACCTTATACATACCAAATGTTCATGTCCAGGTGAGGTTTTTGATGTCAAATATCAGATTGGATGGATCCGAGGTGGATTCAAAAACCTATTATGGAACTCAGCTTGTAATTTTACCATATATACAGACCTAATGTTCTCGTCTAGGTGAGGTTTTTGATGTCAAATATCGAATTGGATGGATCCGAGGTGGATTCAGCAACCTATTATGGAACTTAGCTTGCAAGATTACCATATACATACCCAATGTTCTCGTCCAGGTGAGGTTTTTGATGTCAAATATCAGATTGGATGGATACTGATTGGATTCAACAACCTATTATGGAACCAGCTTACGAGATTACCATATATAGATCCAATGTTCTCGTCCAGGTGATGTTTTTGATGTCAAATATCAGATTGGATGGATCCGAGGTGCATTCAGCAACCTATTATGGAACTCAGCTTGCAAGATTACCATATACATACCCAATGTTCTCGTCCAGGTGAGGTTTTTGATGTCAAATATCAGATGGGATGGATACTGATTGGATTCAACAACCTATTATGGAACCAGCTTGCGAGATTACCATATACAAACCCAATGTTCTGGTCCATGTGAGGTTTTTGATGTCAAATATAAGATTGGATGGATCCGAGGTGGATTCAACAACCTATTATGGAACTCATCTTGCAAGTTTACCATATACATATCCATTGTTCTCGTCTATGTGAGGTTTTTGATGTCTAATATCAGATTGGATGGATCCGAGGTGGATACAGCAACCTATTATGGAACTCAGCTTGCAAGATTACCATATACTTACCCAATGTTCTCGTCCTGGTGAGGTTTTTGATGTCAAATATCAGATTGGATGGGTACTGAGTGGATTCAACAACCTATTATGGAACCAGCTTGCGAGATTACCATATACATACCAAATGTTTATGTCCAGGTGAGGTTTTTGATGTCAAATATCAGATTGGATGGATCCGAGGTGTATTCAACAACCTATTATGGAACTCAGCTTGCAATTTTACCATATATACAGACCCAATGTTCTCGTCTAGGTAAGGTTTTTGATGTCAAATATCGAATTGGATGGATCCGAGGTGGATTCAGCAACCTATTATGGAACTCAGCTTACAAGATTACCATATACATACCCAATGTTCTCGTCCAGGTGAGGTTTTTGATGTCAAATATCAGATTGGATGGATACTGAGTGGATTCAACAACCTATTATGGAACCAGCTTGCGAGATTACCATATACAGACCCAATGTTCTCGTCCAGGTGAGGTTTTTGATGTCAAATATCAGATTGGATGGATATGAGGTGCATTCAGCAACCTATTATGGAATACAGCTTGCAAGATTACCATATACATATCCAATGTTCTTGTCCAGGTGAGGTTTTTTATGTCAAATATCAGATTGGATGGATCCAATGTGGATTCAACAACCTATTAAGGAACTCAGCCTGCAAGATTACCATATTCATACCCAATGTTCTCGTCCAGGTGGGGTTTTTGATGTCAAATATTAGATTGGATGGATCCTGAGTAGATTCAGAAACCTATTATGGAACTAGCTTGTGAGATTACCATATACAGACCCAATTTTCTCGTCCAGGTGAGGTTTTTGATGTCAAATATAAGATTGGATGGATCCTGAGTGGATTCTGCAACCTATTATGGAACTCAGCTTGTGAGATTACCATATACAGACCCAATGTTCTCGTCCGGGTGAGGTTTTGATGTCAAATATCATATTGGATGGATCTGAGGTGGATTCTGCAACCTATTATGGAACTCAGCTTGCAAGATTACCATATACAGACCCAACGTTCTCGTCCAGGTGAGGTTTTTGATGTCAAATATCAGATTGGATGGATCCAATATGGATTCAGCAACCTATTATGGAACTCAGCCAGCAAGATTGCCATATACATACCCAATGTTCTCGTCCATGTGAGGTTTTTGATGTCAAATATAAGATTGGATGGATCCGAGGTGGATTCAACAACCTATTATGGAACTCATCTTGCAAGTTTACCATATACATATCCATTGTTCTCGTCTAGGTGAGGTTTTTGATGTCAAATATCAGATTGGATGGATCCGAGGTGGATACAACAACCTATTATGGAACTCAGCTTGCAAGATTACCATATACATACCCAATGTTCTCGTCCTGGTGAGGTTTTTGATGTCAAATATCAGATTGGATGGATACTGAGTGGATTCAACAACCTATTATGGAACCAGCTTGCGAGATTACCATATACATACCAAATGTTCATGTCCAGGTGAGGTTTTTGATGTCAAATATCAGATTGGATGGATCCGAGGTGGATTCAACAACCTATTATGGAACTCAGCTTGCAATTTTACCATATATACAGACCCAATGTTCTCGTCTAGGTAAGGTTTTTGATGTCAAATATCGAATTGGATGGATCCGAGGTGGATTCAGCAACCTATTATGGAACTCAGCTTGCAAGATTACCATATACATACCCAATGTTCTCGTCCAGGTGAGGTTTTTGATGTCAAATATCAGATTGGATGGATGCGATTGGATTAAACAACCTATTATGGAACCGGCTTGCGAGATTACCATATCTGCACCCAATGTTCTCGTCCGAGGTGAGGTTTTTGATGTCAAATATCGATTGGATGGATCTGAGGTGCATTCGAACCTATTATGGAACTCAGCTTGCAAGATTACCATATACATACCCAATGTTATCGTCCAGGTGAGGTGTTTGATGTCAAATATCAGATTGGATGGATCCAATGTGGATTCAACAACCTATTATGGAACTCAGCCTGCAAGATTACCATATACATACCCAATGTTCTCGTACAGGTGAGGTTTTTGATGTCAAATATTAGATTGGATGGATCCTGAGTAGATTCAGAAACCTATTATGGAACTAGCTTGCGAGATTACCATACAGACCTAATTTTCTCGTCCACGTGAGGTTTTTGATGTCAAATATAAGATTGGATGGATCCTGAGTGGATTCTGCAACCTATTATGGAACTCAGCTTGTGAGATTACCATATACAGACCCAATGTTCTCGTCCGGGTGAGGTTTTTGATGTCAAATATCATATTGGATGGATCCGAGGTGGATTCTGCAACCTATTATGGAACTAGCATGCGAGATTACCATATACAGACCTAATGTTCTCGTCCAAGTGAGGTTTTTGATGTCAAATATCAGATTGGATGGATCCGAAGTGGATTCAACAACCTATTATGGAACTCAGCATGCAAGATTACCATATACATACCCAATGTTCTCGTTCAGGTGAGGTTTTTGATGTCAAATATCAGATTGGATGGATCCGAGGTGGATTCAGCAACCTGTTATGGAACTCAACTTGCAAGATTACCATATACATACCCAATGTTCTCGTCCAGGTGAGGTTTTTGATGTCAAATATCAGATTGGATGGATCCTGAGAGGATTCGGCAACCTATTATGGAACTAGCTTGCGAGATTACCATATACAGACCCAATGTTCTCGTCCAGGTGAGGTTTTTGATGTCAAATATAAGATTGGATGGATCCGAGGTGGATTCAACAACCTATTATGGAACTCAGTGATGTGATTTTATGTTGTTGTAGAAAGTGGTAAGAAAAGTTCGTTCAACTCAGACTTGTAAAGACTCGATTTAAGAAAATACTAAAAACATAGAAAATATATACACAAGTTTGTCACAAAATATCGAGAGGCGAGACTCAAGATTTCACCAATTCTTATATTCATGTTGTTCAACTATTAATTCTAGACAATTATAGCTTATAAGATATTAACTCTATTCTTTGCTAAAGTAGATTGCATAAAATATTACTTGTAGATTATAAGTATGGCGCATCAACAATCCCTAGGACTAAGCATGCTCCATCAAACAAAATCACAGTAATTAATAGAAATCTTAATTCAATTAAAATCGGTGCAAAAAGTAAATAAAGAATTAATTAGAATTACCACATGCGAAAAGAATGGCTTCCTCCGTCATCCCAGTGTTGGGGTTTAGCTCCTCATGTTATTCACGTGCTCAAAATAGGTGTTCATAGCTCAAAAAGGTGAAAAACAAGAGAAAACTAATGACTCAGACAGTTCGCAACGTTGTATAAGCGTTACAAACAGCTGTTACAATGCTTTTACAAAAAAGATATATGAAAACTGCTGTAGAATTTAAGACTGCTCGATTTTAAGACTGCCTCCTGTGTCGTGATATTACGATTGCCTCTGCATGACTGCATTCAGTTCGTCTAATGTTCTTGGTGTTCTTCCTCTACACCAAGATTAGCTAGGAAACTTCCCAGCTCTCATCTTCTTCTTATTTTGCAGCTTTTCTAATCCTTCGTATCAACCCCCAATTACTCGACCAAAGTCTCGACCCCTTTTCAAACTTCCACCGCTTCTTTTTATACCCACAGACGAATAAATCCCGAGTATATTTCTCTCTTTTTTTCTCCACAAGTCTCGGGCTTCATTATTTCTTTCCAAGCTCACTCACGCGGCTCTGATGTATCCTAACGATAGGATATAGTCTCACAGAAAATATTCTTCTATATATAACCAAAACAGGACCGAGATTCTCTTTTTGTTACCGTAAATAGTTTCTACTTCCCTGTTTACGAACTTGAGATAAAATCTCCTTTTAAACGGATCCAAGTCCACCACTTAACCCTGTTAACTCATAACAAGCCCAAGCAAATCCAACCGAGCCAGAAAATCCGAGTAAATATCGCCCGAATCACATCCAGACAATTATGCAGGTGGTAGAAAATTTTCCCGCCAAAATAGATTTTGAACGAAGAAGACAGGGCGTCCCCCTAACCATTCCCGGGGTGCCCATAGCAATCTGGGCGCCCCTTAGTAATTTGGTCACCCCTTATCCAAAATGAGAGTCCGAATAGTAATTTTCTCCCACGAGCGCAAATACCAGTTTTCGAGCCAATTTCGCCGTAAAAGCTTATTTCTCCAAAAACACCTACAGAGACATAAAAAAACATAATAAATACAAAATCGAGCACTAACAATACATACAATTGAGATTATATCAGACACAAAAATGTGTCTATCAAATACCCCCAAACTTATTATTTGCTAGTCCTCGAGCAAATCAAATCCGAAAATAAAATCCTAACCTTTGTCGCAGGCATCGTCGATTGCATTTAGCGCATGCAATAAGCCTTTAAACCCCTAGGTGGCCCTAGTGGCCGAGTTATAGTCTCGGGAGGGCTTACAAGAGATATACCCACAAAACCTTTACTCCAGACCCTAACTATCTACGCAGAACCTCGGAAGGCACTAAAGAATCTCCTTGGTTGGCATACTTATTGACTACAGGAGGAAGTACCCTGATGCGAAATTCCAATTGTTGTACACGTCGTTTGCACTCAAGCATACTAAAATTCATATATAAGTCACGAGCTCTACTCAGATAGTTTCTGGACATCATAACCGGAGTCGACCAATCACATGGATAGATAATGAGATGGATATAGAAAAACATAGATGGTTTTGATGTTGACTAAGGTGAAAAGTGTTTCTCATATCTGGTCAAGGCCACCGCCAAAACGAACCTATCCTAATGGTCGAGATACTAGTCGACTAATATCAACACACTTGGCATATACAAGGGAACCAGTGGTCAATAATCCTAACTCTAGGTCAACTCAGCTGGCATATACAAGGGTTCCAGTGGTCGACTTTATTGAATTTATTCCGGTTGGTCTGATGGTCTGGTCTCAATTTTTTTTTTCTCTTTTTGTATCTCAATAACTCTATTTCACCCTAGCAGTGGTAACAACTTGAATCGTGAGCCCCACCTATTCACTTAGAGAAACATATTTTAAAGAAAACAAAATAAAAATAGAAGTGAAAAGGATTCAACGAGATATGGCGAAACTACCGTGTTTTTTCTTTAATTCTAACACCTGAGCTCTGTGCTTTTATGAATAAACTCTTTATATGTTTCCATCTAATCAGATTGGTTCCTCAACTCCTACAACCAAAATGCTTCCATCCACTTAGATTGGTTAGTGCCATCCTTAATAAACATAAATTTCTAGGCTCTGAAGTTTATCAATGCAACTAAAAGTTTCTCCCATACCCCCAAAATTAAATCTAACATTGTCCTCAATGTTCTAAAGATAAAATTAAAAGCATGAACAAGGAGAAATTGTTACCATTTGAAGCAAAAAGAGTTAAGGAAAGATATTACCGTGTCGCATGAATGTTGGGTTACCTCCCAAGAAGTGTTAAGTTTAAAGTCTTCAGCCAGACTAAGAAAGGATTAGTCACCTTATAAAATCATAAAGTAATAGCCGAAATATCCGTGGGTCATCAAAACCAAATAGAGCTATCACAAGTAAAAGGAATCTGCAACATGCCAAGAAAATTAACAAATGAAGCACACCCTTGTCTAGTTTCTGTTTAAGACAACTACATCTAGGCGTGGTTGGAGTTCGGTCTCTATGACTAGGTCCAAATAAAATATTTTCATGTGCTGGAATTCCTCAAAGATAAGGTCCGGTTCAGGTTGTAAAGTCTGTAAAAACTCAAATGAGAACTTAGAAGCACATAATAATAACCTGAATAATTGTGGATCCTTAAAGTCAATCAGTTTTGACTCACACAATTGACCACGATGAAACTGGCGGTCAATCTTAAGCAAATGTGTCATTTCTATTCTCCTAAAATAATTAGGTTTGGTCTCACAACTTAATAACTGACACATATTGAACTCATACATTCCCACAATTGGTTGAAAAATATTTGGTGTGAAAACAAAATCAATCTGGGTATCATAGCCTGGGCTAACCACATCAACCAGAGGATGGGTTTCTAACAACTGAACTTCCCTATGGACATCACTAGGTTCAGGAAAACGTGTATGAAGATAATCTTTTAAAATGGTTGAGGCACATATGTCAAGTCCCAAGTGAGGGACCTTTCTAAGAGTTAAGGCACATGGAGAATGATAATCACCCCCAAATTTAGAGTTTTCAGTGTCTCTAGAAAGACTAGTCACAACTTCCCTAATTTCAAGGTCATCTGATTCCTGAAAAAGGTCAATTGATTCTTCTAAGTCAGGTTCATCCTCACTCATCTCTACGAGTTCATTTTCTTTGTCTAAGACTAATGTTTCTAAATTGCTAGACTCAAAATATACCCGTTCCTCTAAACCATAATCGTCTTCATAATCATAAGGAAATACTACCTCGTCTAAAACGGTGGTATCTCTAGTCAAATCCTCGTCCTTTTGAATAGGTGAATAATTATTAAAATTATTTGGATTTGAACTAGAAATAATATTATCATTGTAAAGCTCAATTGGAGTAGCAAATTCCTGATCACTATGCCTACTTATTCCAAATTCTTCATCAACACTATCCTCATCATAATCATCATTATAATAACATGAAAATGGTTGAACCTCATCTAAAGAAGTGTTACCAATTCTAACCTCGTCATCTTGATTATGCAAATAACTATCTTCATTTTCAAAGGTACTATTGGAAACACTATATTGGAAATTAAAACTATCTTGAGCATTTGTTTCCTGGGCCTCTAACAGCATTTTCTGAGTCGACTCACATGACTTCCTGATTTGATCTAGGAAAGAAGGTTCACACGTTGCATTGCTTTCGTCCAAAACTAAGTTATTCATCTCATCTGAACTACGTGTTGACTCAAGTAACTTTTGTGTCGACTCAGCTAACTTACGTGCGGACTCTAGTAGAGAGGAATTATAGGAATTTTGCTCGTATGACCCGTGTGTGTGTGGATAGTAATTGGGCTCATCATGGTATGAGCCATAACCTTGAAAAGGCTGATGTTCCCAACCACTATTCACATTATGGTCAAAGTAGTAACGTCCATTTTGAAACTCAGTCGGATATTCGTTGTATTGGCTATTGTAATACCAGTTCGACATTCTATTGCAGGGGTGTGAGTTTTCACACAGAATTAAAACCCACTGACAGGGGATTTGTGGGTGGATAGAGTCTTACCTCCCGTACCAGACGGGCGATGAACCGTTGAAGTCGACTCAGGCCACCGACTCCGATGTCAGTGTACGAACCCGAGGGCCGAGACAGTATCGTAATTGTCGTCCTTCCCTGCAAACAGTTTATATTTAATCTTAACCCTTCCTTAGGGTTTTAAAAATAATGTCCAATTCCAGTAATAAAGTCCAAAAAGTTCAAAAATAAAAGAAAAATTACAAAAATACAACCCTATTTACAGTTTCTAAAAATAAAACTAAATAACTATATACAAAATCTTCTTCTTCACTCCTTGGACTCCTCTTTTCTTTCCTTCTTTGGCGATGCTTTCCTTTTATAGCACTTTTTTCTTTCCTTGTAGCTTCGCTCCAAATCTGAAAAGAATCAAAAAAAAATACCAAAGGCGTAAAAAAGAACAAAAAATAATAAAAATAAACCTAAAACAAATCTAAATACAAGTCCGCGTCGGCGGCGCCAAAAATTGATGTGTTTTTATGTTGTTGTAGAAAGTGGTAAGAAAAGTTCGTTCAACTCAGACTTGTAAAGACTCGATTTAAGAAAATACTAAAAACAAAGAAAATATATACACAAGTTTGTCACAAAATATCGAGAGACTGAGACTCAAGATTTCACCAATTCTTATATTCATGTGGTTCAACTATTAATTCTAGACAATTATAGCTTATAAGATATTAACTCTATTTGTAGTTGCAGGAAATCCCACACTACACCCCTTACTCAATTTCGTAGATCTAAATCTTATTAATCACCTAAATCTCAAAATATAAGTGCTAGAAATTTAAATAGACACATAAGATTTTTTACGTGGTTCGATCAATGTGATCTACATCCACGATTCTTCACTATGATTGTTGAGGTTACATTAGTATTACATTTAGAATCTCCATTAATGGATATTTTCTAGAGCTCTAGATCTAATTATTTGGGGAAGAAGATGATAAAGAAAATAAATCTCTCTCTAAAAAATATCTCTCTCCTCCTAAAAGTGTCCTCTCCTAATTTATTCCTCTCTCAAATGTGTCTCCCCCTTTTCTCTCCCCCTCTCCTCTTTATATAGTATTTACATAGTGGATGACAGGCTCACATACAGTTCATATTCTCTCGAGCTCTTTGATAATTTCGCAAGAGGCTCCGCTACCTTCTCTCGAGACACTCTCTCGAGCCTTGCTACCTTCTCTCGAGACACTCTCGCGAGTCTTGCTACCTTCTCTCGAGACACTCTCGCGAGTCTTGCTACCTTCTCTCGAGACACTCTCTCGAGCCTTGCTACCTTCTCTCGAGACACTCTCTCGAGCCTCGCTTCCTTCTCTCGAGACACTCTCTCGAGCCTTGCTACCTTCTCGCGAGTTATGAAAATAATGAATCTCGCAAGCTCTTCTCGCGAGTTAAGGAAATAATTGAATCTCGCACGCTATTCAAATATGTTGTGCGATATTTGAATCCTACATCTTGCCTCTTTTTCCTTGAATATTGCTTGAAGAGCGATCTTTAAGGAAAAATCCGTTGTCGTAGTAATCTTTGATCTTTGTTGATGAAGGAACGAGCGAAAGAATATTTTTCTTGAAAAGTACGTACTTGCCTCTATTCTTTTGCGAAGTTCCGAAGCTTTGAGAAGTAAATATGAAGTATCATCTCTTGAAGTATGCGAAGTATGAAGTATCCTTTGAAGAAATATAAGAAGTACTTAATCCTCTAAATATAAGAAGTATGAAGTATCCTTTGAGAAGTATAAGAAGTACTTAATCCTCTAAATATAAGAAGTATTGTGAATCCATCATGCGAAACTCCCGCTCCATGTTCTTTTCCTCATGCTATGCTCTATTCTTTCACGAAGTGCCGAAACTTTGAGAAGTGGATAAGAAATATTAATCCTTGAAGTATAAGAAGTATTGCCTCTGTTCATGCGAAGCCATTATTCCATTTTGGTGAGGATTCTTGTTGTTCATTGGTAAACATCTTCTTTGAAATGATTCTTGCCGAGAAAATAAAGAACATAAAATGTTTTTTCGGTAATCCATTGTTGCCTCTCGGTTTCTTTATCTACGAAGGTAGAATCGTTGAAAAAGTGTTGAATGAGTGAGTTATTTCTTCATTCTTATCTTTCCTCCATCTCTGCGTTGTGCTCATGCGATAGTATAATCTCTTCATTGCTTTACGTTGAATTTTATCATTGCGACAAGATCGCAGACGTCTTTACATTTTTCATGCAATGACCCATTGACCTTGCCTTATCATTTTTGTGTGGTCTTCCAAGTTAGACCTCCCTAATTAGAGGTCCTCCCCGCCACCTTTCATCGCGACAAAATCGCGGGACGTCTTTACACTTGCATGTAAAGACCCATTGATCTTGCCTTATCATTTTCCAAGTATTTTTGCCCTCGCAGATGTTTTGCTTGCGACAATATGACAGCCTAAATATCCTTGTGAACATGGAGCCCCATGACATTGCCGTCGTGCGACTTAAATCGCAGACGCCCGTACACTTTCGTGTAAAGACCCATTGATCTCGTCTTACCCTCGCGTTAGTATTATTGCCTCTGCGTTAGATCATTGCACAAATATGACAAGCCTAAGTCTCCTTGCGAAAACAAAGCCTCATGACATTTGCGTCTGCTTTTGACACTCCCCTAATGGAGAGCGCCGCCTTATCATCTCCCGGTTGCCCCTTCAAAGGAGGCGAAACATCGGCCATACAAGACTAGCTCCTCCCATCCGGGGTCTTAACAACAACCATTGTTTTCGCAGCCTCTTATCCCTTATACCTATAGGGTTTATGGTTACGAGACGCACCCTAAGTGGAGTTTTCTTCGGGCGAGTGCAACATATGCCAAGACTTGCCAAGAATGGCCAGGGGTAGGTTCATCCATCCCGGCACTCGGCTCAACCGTGTACCTCGGCGCCTTGAGCATACACCGACTCCTTGAAAGAGACCTCGGTCGCCCAACCAGGGTATAACCTTATATATATAGTTGAGAATCCAAGGTATCTCTTCCGGATAGGCTTTCATGGGCCCCAAATTTCCATGACTCGAAGCTTCAGAGCGGTGTAACCTTCCCCCGAGCCATGTCGAGAGATACCCCCTTATATGACGCACTTTAGGTCTTACATTTGCCTCTTACGAAATGTTATTCGCGAACTAGGTGTACGCCATAAAGGTTCGTCCCATTGGGTTATTTTATTGATTCTTCTTCATATGCAATAGGTACCCCTACTACGGACGCACTTTAGGTACTTTTGCCTCTTGCGAAATTCGATTTCGTCATAGTAGGTTTGCCTCTATCTCGATTATTTTGTTGATTCTTTCGCATATAAGCTCTTTTGTAATTTGTGATCTTTGAGAATCTCTTGTCATTTTTGTGCGAGATTTTCGCATGTTTTCATTCTTCCATTCTTTTCTTCATTTCGGTCATCTCTTTCATTCATTCTCATATCTAATTTCTCGTGGTTTCTTTGTTGTTGTCTATTTGATTTGCTTGCGAAGCTAGCATCCTTGAAATGTATGAACGTCACATAAAATATAATTATCTCGCAGCAAAAAGAAATGTGAAAAGTGAGACTTGAACCCATGATCTGCTTCTTGGATTTTCTCGCAACATACCAACTGTTCTAACTCCCTCTCGCGAAATTCATTTGCGAGATAATCATCAACTTTCTTCTTTGCGAGGTAAGCAAAGTCTGTGCGAAATTTCTCATGACAAAAAGAAGTGTGCGAGAGCAAGAATTGATCCTGCGACCTTCTGCTCACATTCATGCCTCCTGACCAACTGTGCTAGCCATGCCTCTGCGAAGTGTTTCTGCGAGATAATCACCTACTTTCTTCCTGCGAGATACTTTATTGCGAGAAAAATCCATGCAAAAAAAATGGACGTTCAATGGGACTTGAACTCGCGACCATGAACTCATTAACCTCGCAGGTGACCAACTGTATGCCTCTTGTTTGCGAAAGAATGAAACAACCTTGCGAAATTATCCATTTTTTCCCTTCTTTGCGAAGCAAAAAATTCTTTGCGAGGTGGGAGATTCGAACCCGCGACCTTAAGCTCCTCTTGTTCGCTCGTGACCAATTGTGCTACTCCTCCTGTGCGAAAGGATCGCAGAATGCTAATACATGACTTAGATTCACCCTTTGATATTCAAGGAAAAAGATGACAAAAATTCTTCGCGAAGGGTAAGACTCGAACTCGCGACCTTATGTTTATACTCTTCGCCAGTGACCAATTGTGCTAGCTGCTTTGTTTGTGAAAGAAACACACAATACTATAACTTTATTCACTTCTTCGCTCTCGGAAGTTCAAAAAATATGTAAAAGGTGGGATTCGAACTCGCAACCCCAAGCTTATTCTCTTCGCGAATGACCATCTGGGCTACTTGCTGCTTGCGAAGGAAACACACAATGCTATAGCTTTATTCCATTTTTCCCCTCTTGAAAGTTCAAAAATATTTGAAAAAATATGACTGTGGCGAGATTTGATCTTGCGACATCAAGCTTCTTCGCTCCAACTCAAACCATCTCATGCGAGCTTCTGTTTGTGATAAAAATCACAGCGTTTTGTTCTTATCCTTTTCTTCATTCTTCCTTTATTTCCTTCAACAATTTTCCTCTTTTCTTTTTCTCCTGAATATGAAATCTTCCATTAAAAAATTAGCTTTCTTCCTTGAATTTCATCACAACAACCCTTTTTTTTTTTTTTTTTTTTTTTTTTTTTTCTCTTCATGTCTTTGAATTGTTGACGGTGTTTTCTCCCTGAAAGTGTGATTTCTTCCATAAAACTTCCATTTTGAACCCAAATTTTGTAGATCTAAATAATAAGTATGAACACATTAACTACTTTTCATGGAAATTTCTCTTAAAGTTTATAGATACAATTGAATTCATCACCAACAAAGAGTTTTTTTCTAAACTTTCTTGAACCAACAAGATTAGGTCCCCTCGTTTCTAGCGCATATGTAGTTGAGGAAATCCCACACTACACCCCCTTACTCAATTTCGTAGATCTAAATCTTATTAATCACCTAAATCTCAAAATATAAGTGCTAGAAATTTAAATAGACACATAAGATTTTTTACGTGGTTCGATCAATGTGATCTACATCCACGATTCTTCACTATGATTGTTGAGGTTACATTAGTATTACATTTAGAATCTCCATTAATGGATATTTTCTAGAGCTCTAGATCTAATTATTTGGGGAAGAAGATGATAAAGAAAATAAATCTCTCTCTAAAAATATCTCTCTCCTCTAAAAGTGTCCTCTCCAAATTTATTCCTCTCTCAAAATGTGTCTCCCCCTTTCTCTCTCCTGCTCTCCTCTTTATATAGTATTTACATAGTGGATGACAGCTCACATACAGTTCATATTCTCTCGAGCTCTTTGATAATTTTCGCAAGCTCTCGCTACCTTCCCTCGAGACACTCTCTCGAGCCTTGCTACCTTCTCTCGAGACACTCTCGCGAGTCTTGCTACCTTCTCTCGAGACACTCTCTCGAGCCTTGCTACCTTCTCTCGAGACACTCTCTCGAGCCTTGCTTCCTTCTCTCGAGACACTCTCTCGAGTCTTGCTACCTTCTCGCGAGTTATGAAAAATAATGAATCTCGCAAGCTCTTCTCGCGAGTTAAGGAAATAATTGAATCTCGCACGCTATTCAAATATGTTGTGCGATATTTGAATCCTACACTATTCTTTGCCAAAGTAGATTCCATAAAATATTACTTGTAGATTATAAGTATGGCGCATCAAGAATCCCTAGGACTAAGCATGCTCTATCAAACAAAATCACAGGTAATTAATTAATAGAAATCTTAATTCAATTAAAATCGGTGCAAAAAGTAAATAAAGAATTAATTAATTACCACATGCGAAAAGAATGGCTTCCTCCGTCATCCCAGTTGTTGGGTTTAGCTCCTCATGTTATTCACGTGCTCAAAATAGGTGTTCATAGCTCAAAAGGGTGAAAAACAAGAGAAAACTAATGACTCGGAACGATTCGCAACGTTGTATAAGCGTTACAAAACAAATGTTACAATGTTGTTACAAAAAGATATATGAAAACTGTTGTAGAATTTAAGACTGCCTCCGTGTCGTGATATTACGATTTTGCCTCTGGACTGTTGCAGTTCGTCTAATGTTCTTGGTGTTCTTCCTCTACACCAAAGATAGCAGGAAACTTCCTATAGCTCTCTCCTCTTCTTCATTGCAGCCTTTTCTAATCCTCCGTATCGACCCCAATTACTCGACCAAAGTCTCGACCCCTTTTTCAAACTTCCACCGCTTCTTTTATACCCACAGACGAATAAATCCCGAGTATATTTCTCTCTTTTTTTTCTCCAAAAGTCTCGGGCTTCATTATTTCTTGCCAAGCTCACTCACGCGGCTCTGATGTATCCTAACGATTGGATATAGTCTCACAGAAGATATTCTTCTATATATAACCAAAACAGGACCGAGATTCTCTTTTTGTTACCGTAAATAGTTTCTACTTCCCTGTTTACGAACTTGAGATAAAATCTCCTTTTTAAACGGATCCAAGTCCACCACTTAACCCTGTTAACTCATAACAAGCCCAAGAAAATCCAACCGATCCAGAAAATCCGAGTAAATATAGCCCGAATCACATCCAGACAATTATGCAGGTGGTAGAAAATTTTCCGCCAAAATAGATTTTGAACGAAGAAGACAAAGGCGTCCCCCTAACCATTCCGGTGCCCATAGCAATCACGGGCCCCCTTAGTAATTTGGTCACCCCTTATCCAAAATGAGAGTCCGAATAGTAATTTTCTCCCACGAGCGCAAATACCAGTTTTCGAGCCAATTTCGCCGCAAAAGCTTATTTCTCCAAAAACACCTACAAAGACATAAAAAAACATAATAAATACAAAATCGAGCACTAACAATACATACAATTGAGATTATATCAGACACAAAAATGAGTCTATCACTCAGCTTGCAAGTTTACCATATACAGACCCAATGTTCTCGTCTAGGTGAGGTTTTTGATGTCAAATATCAGATTGGATGGATCCGAGGTGGATTCAGCAACATATTATGGAACTCAGCTTGCAAGATTACCATATACTTACCCAATGTTCTCGTCCTGGTGAGGTTTTTTATGTCAAATATCATATTGGATGGATACTGAGTGGATTCAGCAACCTATTATGGAACCAACTTGCGAGATTACCATATACATACCCAATGTTCTCGTCCAGGTGAGGTTTTTGATGTCAAAAATAATATTGGATGAATCCTGAGTGGATTCAGCAACCTATTATGGAACCCAGCTTGCGAGATTACCATATACAGACCCAACGTTCTCGTCCAGGTGAGGTTTTTGATGTCAAATATCCGATAAGATGGATCCGAGGTGGATTCAACAACCTATTATGGAACTCAGCATGCAAGATTACCATATACATACCCAATGTTCTCGTCCAGGTGAGGTTTTTGATGTCAAATATCAGATTCGATGGATCCAAGGTGGATTCAGCAACCTATTATGGAACTCAACTTGCAAGATTACCATATACATACCCAATGTTCTCGTCCAGGTGAGGTTTTTGATGTGAAATATCAGATTGGATGGATCCTGAGAGGATTCAGCAACCAATTACGGAACTAGCTTGCGAGATTACCATATAGAGACCCAATGTTCTCGTCCATGTGAGGTTTTTGATGTCAAATATAAGATTGGATGGATCCGAGGTGGATTCAACAACCTACTATGGAACTCAGCTTGCAATTTTACCATATATACAGACCCAATGTTCTCGTCTAGGTGAGGTTTTTGATGTCAAATATCAGATTGGATGGATCCGAGGTGGATTCAACAACCTATTATGGAACTCAGCTTGCAAGATTACCATATACTTACCTAATGTTCTCGTCCTGGTGAGGTTTTTGATGTCAAATATTAGATTGGATGGATGCGAGTGGATTCAAAGAACCTATTATGGAACCACTTGCGAGATTACCATATACATACCAAATGTTCATGTCCAGTGAGGTTTTGATGTCAAATATCAGATTGGATGGATCCGAGGTGGATTCAACAACCTATTATGGAACTCAGCTTGCAATTTTACCATATATACAGACCCAATGTTCTCGTCCAGGTGAGGTTTTTGATGTCAAATATCGAATTGGATGGATCCGAGGTGGATAAAGCAACCTATTATGGAACTCAGCTTGCAAGATTACCATATACATACCCAATGTTCTCGTCCAAGTGAGGTTTTTGATGTCAAATATCAGATTGGATGGATACTGATTGGATTCAACAACCTATTATGGAACCAGCTTGCGAGATTACCATATACAGACCCAATGTTCTCGTCCAGGTGAGTTTTTGATGTCAAATATCAGATTGGATGGATCTGAGGTGCATTCAGCAACCTATTATGGAACTCAGCTTGCAAGATTACCATATACATACCCAATATTCTCGTCCATGTGAGGTTTTTGATGTCAAATATCAGATTGGATGGATCCAATGTGGATTCAACAACCTATTATGGAACTCAGCCTGCAAGATTACCATATACATACCCAATGTTCTCGTCCAGGTGGGGTTTTTGATGTCAAATATTAGATTGGATGGATCCTTAGTAGATTCAGAAACCTATTATGGAACTAGCTTGCGAGATTACCATATACAGACCCAATTTTCTCGTCCAGGTGAGGTTTTTGATGTCAAATATAAGATTGGATGGATCCTGAGTGGATTCTGCAAACTATTATGGAACTTAGCTTGTGAGATTACTATATACATACCCAATTTTCTTGTCCAGGTGAGGTTTTTGATGTCAAATATCATATTGGATGGATCCTGAGTGGATGTTGCAACCTATTATGGAACTAGCATGCGAGATTAAATATCAGATTGGATGGATCCGAGGTGGATTCAACAACCTATTATGGAACTCAGCTTGCAAGATTACCATATACATACCCAATGTTGTCGTCCAGGTGAGGTTTTTGATGTCAAATATCAGATTGGATGGATCCGAGGTGGATTCAGCAACCTATTATGGAACTCAACTTGCAAGATTACCATATACATACCCAATGTTCTCGTCCAGGTGAGGTTTTTTGATGTCAAATATCAGATTGGATGGATCTGAGAGGATTCGGCAACCTATTATGGAACTAGCTTGTGAGATTACCATAAACAGACCCAATGCTCTCGTCCAGGTGATGTTTTTGATGTCAAATATAAGATTGGATGGATCCGAGGTGGATTCAACAACCTATTATGGAACTCACTTTTGCAAGTTTACCATATACGCACTCCAATGTTCTCGTCCGGTGAGGTTTTTGATGTCAAATATCAGATTGGATGGATCCGAGGTGGATTCAAAGAACCTATTATGGAACTCGGCCTTGCAAGATTACCATATACATACCCAATGTTCTCGTCCCGGTGAGGTTTTTGATGTCAAATATCCATTGCATGGATACCGAGTGGATTCAGGAACCTATTATGGAACCAGCTTGCGAGATTACCATATACAGACCCAATGTTCTCGTCCAGGTGAGGTTTTTGATGTCAAAAATAATATTGGATGAATCCTGGGTGGATTTAGCAACCTATTATGGAACCCAGCTTGCGAGATTACCATATACAGACCCAACGTTCTCATCCAGGTGAGGTTTTTGATGTCAAATATAAGATTGGATGGATCCGAGGTGGATTCAGCAACCTATTATGGAACTCAGCTTGCGAGATTACCATATACAAATCCAATGTTCTCGTCCGGGTGAGGTTTTTGATGTCAAATATCAGATTGGATGGATCCGAGGTGGATTCTGCGACTTATTATGGAACTAGCATGCGAGATTACATATATACTGACCCAATGTTCTCGTCCATCTGAGGTTTTGGATGTCAAATATCAGATTGGATGGATCCTGAGTGGATTCAACAACCTATTATGGAACTAGCTTGCGAGATTATCATATACAGACCCAATGTTCTAGTTGATATACACATTTTTGTGTCTAATTTGATCTCAATACTATATATTGTTGGCACTCGATTTTGTATTAATTTTGGTGTTTTATGTGTTTGTAGGTATTTTTGGGCAATAAACATTTTTGGAAAAATCGGCTCGAAAAGTTGTCTAAAGGCACCCGGAGGACACATGTTAGTCGGACTTGCAGTTTTGGATATGGGGTAACCTATTACTATGGGGCACTCCACTGACTAAGGGGCACACTAGCTGCTATTTGCACCCCAAGACATCCACCTGCTATTCGCACACCTGAACAGGATAAGGGGAGGTCATCTTCCCAAATTCAAATTAAGTTTTTGGCGGGAAATTTTATTGTTTCACGGCAGAATTAGGGTTGGATTTTTGGAGGTTTTTGAGAGAGATTCAATCGCGGATTTTGGCTTGGATGGACCTGTTAGAGCATAAAAGGAATGGTATGGTAGTTTGGATCAACTATATTTGGCTAGATAATTAAGTTTCAGATTAAACAGGCTCTCGGGTTTTTGGTTCAAAACAGGGAAGATTCTGTTGAAGAATTGCGGGATGTTTGGTTGTTGTTTTTGTCACAGTTTGATTGGGAATATCCTGTTGCATCAAAACAGGGCTGGTAATTGTCGTGGAAAGGAAAGAAACGTGAAAATTCCACGCAAGCAGTACTCGGGTTTGAATGCTCTATTTTAGGAAAAAAAAAAATCACGTGTGTCGACGGCATGTTTCACGTGGAATCAACGCCGTGGAGTGTAGAGATCGGAGCAAACATCGTGGATCGAGCAAACAATCCCATGCATCTATGTTAAAGGAAAGAAAATACTCTCATAATGGCAGCGAGAGAAGAAAAGAAATAAGGGCGATTAATGAAGATTTCTAAAAGATTATGGAACCCTGTCGAGTATAAATACGTTGCTGGGTGCATAGACTGGGTGATGGAGAGTTTGGGTAGAGTTTAGAGCGTCAAAAGGGTGAGAATCGAGAGTTGGAGAGCTTGTCTCGCCGCCGCCATTAAAGGGGAGAACGGAGAACATTAGACTGTAGTGACAAATGATTGCTAAAGGGACAACGACTCTCAAGTGAGGGTCGTAGTTAAGGAGCAGTCGTTTTTGAATAGTTCCAATGACACATCATATATATCGTTCAGAACAATTTGGTTTGTAACAAATATAATTGTTACAAACCCGGCTTTTCAATATTCATTCCATTTTCACCTCTTGTAAACACTTTTTGAGCAATGAAAAATTATTCGACTGCGTTTCCAATATGCGGAGCTAGAACCCATCACTGGGACAACGGAGGAAGCAACTTTTCATGATTGTGGTAAATGAATTAATTCTTTATATGACTTTTTGCATAGATTTAATTGTTTTATGATTTCTATTAATTATCTGTTATTTTGTCTGATGTCGCATGCTTAGTTTAAATTACTTTTGATGCGTCATGCTTACGACGATTTATGATAATGTTTTATGAAATCTATTTTTGCAAGGAATTAGAGTCACTACTTCTTTTGTTTGAGCTATATTGTCTCGAAAGTTAATGATCGAACCACAAGAATATGAAAAGTAGTGAAATCTGCGCCCTAGTAACTCTTCATCCCGTGACAATATTTGTATATATTTTTCTTTTATTTTCTTTTATTAATTCTTAAAATCAACCTCGTCAAGTCCGAGTGAACGATAAACCCTTTTACTACAACATCATTGAAAATAACCATCAATTTTTATGCCGCGACGCGGACTTGTGTATAGATTTGTTTTTAGGTTTTATTTTTATTTTTATTATTTTTGTTCTTTTTTACGCCTTTTGGTATTTCTTGTTTGTTTTCAGATTTGGAACTGAGCTAAAAAAAAAGGAGAAATCGGTGAAAACAAAAGCGAAGCCAAAGAAAAAAAAAGAGGAATCCAAAAGGAGTAGAAGATTTTGTATATTATTTTATTTTTATTTTTATTTTAGAAACTCGTAATTAGGTAATTATTTTTGTAATCTTTTATTTTTGGACATTTTTATTTTTTTATCTTTGGACTTGGACATTGGACATTTTTTTTTTAAAACCCTAAGGAAGGGTTATTTAAATATAAACCGCACAGGAAGGACGACGATTTACGATATCGTCTCGGCCTCGGGTTCGTGATATGACATAGGAGTCGTGGCCCGAGTCGACTTCAATGGTTCATCCCCCGTCTGAACGGAGGTAAGAATTCTAAACACCCGTGAATCCCCCTGCGGGTTTACCGGATGATTTCGTGTGAATATATGTCGAGGAACCGAATCCCGTGCTTTAAATTCCTAGTAAAGGGCAAGGACTGGCCATACAAGATAAGGGTTCGGATTTCATCACTGTTCTCTTCTTGCCCGCCTTAGGAAAACGATACCAAACGCGAACCTAAGATTAAAATACTGACTAGAACGAGACCGATAGGGTAACGAGCTTAATAGGAAAGTCGTTCGAAAAATATTGGTTACTCTTTAAGCATACTTGAAATTCATGATGGTTTCGTGAGTTGAATGCGTGACGCGCCGCCTTGTAATGCGGTGAGGCCTTGGGTATCAAAGCTCCACGCAGCCTTCCTCGCTCTATTCAACTTACTTAAACTGGATTGATTCCGAGGGGTTTGCTCAGATTGTAACGAATTCCCTTTCGAAGGATTAGAAGCTGGTCTAGAAACAATCTAAGTGGAGCCATCATGCTTTTTGTTTGCTAGAAATCGTAGGTTTGTTTTGGTCGAGTCACCTTGTTTGTGTTTGTGTAGAATTCCCTTGCAGTTAGGATGTCAAACTGGTATTATAATAGCCATCACAATGAATATGAATATCCAACGAACATTATGGACATCACTCTTTTTATGACCATAGTGTGAATAGTGGTTGGGAACGCCAACCTTTGGAAGGTTATGGGTCATACCATGGTGAGCCCAATTATTATCCACATGTGCATCGGTCATTCGAGCAAGAAGATTATAGTAATAGTTCTTCGTCTCTAGAGGATACAATCAAACTTTTGAAAAGTAGTCCTTATTATGATCCTTCTGTTCCTCTTCCTTTAGAAGATATCCTCAATAGATTAACTCAAAACTTAGATCCAACACTAAGGGAACTTTCTTTGGAGGAGACCCTTGAGAGGATAGTGAGTCGACACGTAGACTTGAGTTAGAGACGAATGAAAGTATTGCTCAAATAACTTGAATTTCCAATATAGTGTACCCAATAATACCTTTGAGAATGAAGATAGTTATTCACATAATCAAGATGATGAGGTTAGAATTGGTAACACTACTTGTTTAGATGAGGTTCAACCATTTTCATGTTATTATAGTAATGATTATGATGAGGATAGTGTTGATGAAGAATTTGAAATAAATAGGCATAGTGATCAGGAATTTGCTACTCCAATTGAGCTTTATAATAATAGAGTTATTTCTGGTTAAGATCCTAATAATTTTAACAATTATTCACCTATTCAAAAGGACGAGGATTTGACTAGAGATCTGTTTTAGACGATGTAGTATTTCCATTTAAGTCAATAATGGTTTAGAGGAACGAGTTTATCCTAAGAATATTATTTTAGAGTCTAACGATTTAAAAACAATAGTCTTAGACGAAGAAGATGAACTCGTAGAGCTTTTAAATATGAGTGAGGATGCATCACCTGAGTATAATCTACATGAAGCAATTGACCATTTTCGGGATTTGATGATCTAGAAATTAGGAAAATTGTAGCTAGTCTATCTAGAGACACCCAAAATTCTAAGTTTGGGGGTGATTATCATTCTCCTTGTGCCTTACCTTTAGCTCTTAAGAGATCCCTCACTTGGGACTTGATATACATGCCTCCACCATTGTGCCAGATTACCTTCATGCTAGCTCTCCTAACCTAAAAATGTCCAGAAGAAGTTCGATTTGTTAGAAACCTATCCTCTAGTTGATGTGGTTAACCTGTGCTATGATACCAAAATTGACTTTGTTTTCCCACCAAAAACTTTTCTTTCAATTGTGGGAACATATGAGTTACAAATGTGTCGATTATTAAGTTTTGAGACTAAACCTAATTACTTTAGGAGATTAGGGTTGACACATTTTTCTATGAATGACCACCACCGTGGTCAACTCGTGTGAGTCAAATATGATTGACTTAGAGGATCCCCATTATTCGGAGTTAATGTTATGTGCTTCTAAGTTCTTATTCGAGTTTTTCCAGACTCTAGGACCCGAACATTCGGATCTAACTTTTGAGGAAATACAACCCATGAAAATATGTTATCTAGACCCGTTATAGAACCCGAACCTAAACCACGGCTATTTGTAGTTGTCTTAAACATGAAACTAGACAAGGGTGTGCTTTATTTGCTAATTTTCTTGGGATGTTGTAGATTCATTTTACTTGTGATAGCCCTATTCGGTTTTGGTGATCCAGATTATTAGGCTATTACTTTATGATTCTATGAGGTGACTAATCCTTTCTTAGTCCTGGTGAAGACTTTAAACTTAGCACTTCGGGAGGTAACCCATGCTCATGCAACACGGTAATATCTTTCCTTACTCTTTGCTTCAAATGGTAAAAGTTTCTCATTGTTCATGCTTTTAATTTCATCTTTAGAACATTGAGGACAATGTTAGATTTAAGTTTGGGGGTATGGGAGAAACTTTTTAGTTGCAAGTATTAATAAATAAACTCCGTGAGCCTAGAAATTTAAGTTTATTAAGGTCAGCACTAACCAATCTAAGTGGATGGAAACATGTTGGTTGTAGGAGTTGAGGAACCAATCTGATTAGATGGAAATGTCTAGAAGAGTCTATTCATAAAAGCACAGAGCTCAGGTGTTAGAAAAGAAAACATGATAGTTTCGCCATATCCTCGTGATGGAAACATCGAAAGAATCCTGATCACTTCTTTTATTTTTCTCTTTACCATTGCTAGGGTGAAATAGAGTGACTGAGATACAACAACAAAAAAAAAAATAAAAAAAAAAATGAGACCAGACCATCAGACCAAACGGAATAAATACAATAAAGTCGACCACTGGTGCCCTTGTATATGCCAGCTGAGTTGACCTAGAGTTAGGATTATCGACCACCGGTTCCCTTGTATATGCCAGTGTGTTGATATTAGTCCAGACCAGTATCTCAGTCCATTAGGATAGGTTCACCTTAGTCAACATCATCCACGTTTTTCTCTACATCCATCTTCTTAATCTATCCATGTGATTGGTTGACTGGTTTATGATGTCCAAACTATCTCGAGTAGAGCTCTGTCACTTTATATGAATTTTAGTATGCTTGAGTGCAAACTCGTGTACAGTAATTGGAATTTCGGATCAGGGTACTTCCTCATATACTCAATGATTGTATGCCAACCAAGGAGATTCTTTAGTGCCTTCCAAGGTTCTCGCGTAGATAGCTAGGGTCCGGAGTAAAGGTTTTGTGGGTACACCTCTCGGTAAACCCTCCAGGAGACAACACTCCGCCACTAGGGCCACCTAGGGGTTCAAATGATTTTTATTTTCTAGAATAAATTTGCTCGAGGACTAGCAAATAATAAGTTTGGGGGTATTTGATAGACACATTTTTGTGTCTAATTTGATCTCAATACTATATATTGTTGGCACTCGATTTTGTATTAATTTTGGTGTTTTATGTGTTTGTAGGTATTTTTGGGCAATAAACATTTTTGGAAAAATCGGCTCGCGACCTATTAAGGAACTCGGCTATGAGATTCTCAGTAACCTATTAAGGAACTCAGCTTGCGAGATTACCATATACAGACCTAATGTTCTCGTCCGGGTGAGGATTTTGATGTCAAATATCAGATTGGATGGATCCGAGGTGGATTCAACAACCTATTATGGAACTCAACTTGCAAGATTACCATATACATACCCAATGTTCTCGTCCAGGTGATGTTTTTGATGTCAAATATCATATTGGATGGATCCGAGGTGGATTCTGCAACCTATTATGGAACTCAACCCGCAAGATTACCATATACATACCCAATGTTCTCCTCGTGTGAGGTTTTGATGTCAAATATCGATTGATGGATCCTGAGTAGATTCAACAACCTATTACGGAACTAGCTTGCGAGATTACCATATACAGACCCAATGTTCTCATCCAGGTGAGGTTTTTGATGTCAAATATCAGATTGGATGGATCCGAGGTGCATTCAGCAACCTATTATGGAACTCAGCTTGCAAGATTACCATATACATACCCAATGTTCTCGTCCAGGTGAGGTTTTTGATGACAAAAATAATATTGGATGGATCCCCGAGTGAATTCAAGAACCTATTATGGAACCCAAACTATGCGAGATTACCATATACTGCACTCAACGTTTCGTCGGTGAGGTTTTGATGTCAAATATAAGATTGGATGGATCGGAGGTGGATTCAAAGAACCTATTATGGAACTCGGCCATGAGATTACCATATACAAAGATCCAATGTTCTCGTCCGGGTGAGGTTTTTGATGTCAAATATCGATTGGATGGATCCGAGGTGGATTTGCGACCTATTATGGAACTAGCATGCGAGATTACAATATACGCATCCAATGTTCTCGTCCATTTGAGTTATTGGATGTCAAATATCGATTGATGGATCCCAGTGGATTCAACAACCTATTATGGAACTAGATTAAGTAGATTACCATATACATGACTCCAATGTTCTCGTCAAAGTGAGGTTTTTAATGTCAAATTTAAGATTGGATGGATCCCGAGCAGATTCTCAGCAACCTATTATGGAACCCACCATGGAGATTACCATATACAAACCCAATGTTCTCGTCCGGTGAGGTTTTTGATGTCAAATATCATATTGGATGGATCCGAGGTGGATTCTCGCAACCTATTATGGAACTAGCATGCTAGATTACCATATATAGACCTAATGTTCTCGTCCGGGTGAGGTTTTTGATGTCAAATAACAGATTGGATGGATCTGAAGTGGATTCAACAACCTATTATGCAACTCAACTTGCAAGATTACCATATACATACCCAATGTTCTCATCCAGGTGAGGTTTTTGATGTCAAATATCAGATTGGATGGATCCTGAGAGGATTCAGCAACCTATTATGGAACTAGCTTGTGAGATTACCATATACGCACTAATGTTCTCGGCCCGTGATGAGGTTTTTGATGTCAATATAAGATTGGATGGATCCGAGGTGGATTCAACAACCTATTATGGAACTCGGCTTGCAAGTTTACCATATACTGACACCCAATGTTCTCGCCTAGGTGAGGTTTTTGATGTCAAATATCAGATTGGATGGATCCGAGGTGGATTCTACGACCTATTATGGAACTAGCATGCGAGATTGCAAGATTACCATATACTTACCCAATGTTCTCGTCCTGGTGAGGTTTTTGATGTCAAATATCAGATTGGATGGATACTGAGTGGATTCAGCAACTTATTATGGAACCAGCTTGCGAGATTACCATATACAGACCCAATGTTCTCGTCCATGTGAGGTTTTTGATGTCAAAAATAATATTGGATGAATCCTGAGTGGATTCAGCAACCTATTATGGAACCCAGCTTGCGAGATTACCATATACAGACCCAACGTTCTCGTTCAGGTGAGGTTTTTGATGTCAAATATAAGATTGGATCGATCCGAGGTGGATTCGGCAACCTATTATGGAACTTAGCTTGCGAGATTACCATATACAGATCCAATGTTCTCGTCCGGGTGAGGTTTTTGATGTCAAATATCAGATTGGATGGATCCGAGGTGGATTCTACGACCTATTATGGAACTAGCATGCGAGATAACAATATAGAGACCCAATGTTCTCGTCCAACTGAGGTTTTGGATGTCAAATATCAGATTGGATGGATCCTGAGTGGATTCAACAAAATATTATGGAACTAGCTTGCGAGATTATCATATACAGACCCAATGTTCTAGTCCAGGTGAGGTTTTTGATGTCGAATATAAGATTGGAAGGATCCTGAGTGGATTCTGCAACCTATTATGGAACTCAGCTTGCAAGATTACCATATACATACCCAATGTTCTCGTCCAGGTAAGGTTTTTGATGTCAAATATCATATTGGATGGATCCGAGGTGGATTCTGCAACCTATTATGGAACTCAAACTGCAAGATTACCATATACATACCCAATGTTCTCGTCCAGGTGAGGTTTTTGATGTCAAATATCAGATTGGATGGATCCTGAGTAGATTCAGTAACCTATTACAGAACCATCTTGCGAGATTACCATATACAGACCCAATGTTGTCGTCGGTGAGGTTTTTGATGTTAAATATCGGATTGATGGATCCGAGGTGCATTCAAGCAACCTATTATGGAACTCACTTTGCAAGATTACCATATACATACCCAATGTTTCGTCCGGTGAGGTTTTTGATGTCAAATATCGATTGATGGATCCAATGTGGATTCAAGAACTTATTATGGAACTCACTTTGCAATATTACCATATACATACCCAATGTTCTCGTCCAGGTGGGGTTTTCGATGTCAAATATTAGATTGGATGGATCCTGAGTAGATTCAGAAACCTATTATGGAACTAGCTTGCGATATTACCATATACAGACCCAAGTTTCTCGTCCAGGTGAGGTTTTTAATGTCAAATTTAAGATTGTATGGATCCTGAGTGGATTCTGCAACCTATTATGGAACTCAACTTGCGAGATTCCCATATATGCACTCCAATGTTCTCGTCCGGTGAGGTTTTGGTGTCAAATATCATATTGGATGGATCCGAAGTGGATTCTGCAACCTATTATGGAACTAGCATGCGAGATTACCATATACAGACCTAATGTTCTCGTCCAAGTGAGGTTTTTGATGTCAAATATCAGATTAGATTGATCCGAGGTGGATTCAACAACCTATTATGGAACTCAGCATGCAAGATTACCATATACATACCCAATGTTCTCGTCCAGGTGAGGTTTTTGATATCAAATATCAGATTGGATGGATCCGAGGTGGATTCAGCAACCTATAATGGAACTCAACTTGCAAGATTACCATATACATACCCAATGTTCTCGTCCAGGTGAGGTTTTTGATGTGAAATATCAGATTGGATGGATCCTGAGAGGATTCAGCAACCTACTATGGAACTAGCTTGCGAGATTACCATATACAGACCCAATGTTCTCGTCCATGTGAGGTTTTTGATGTCAAATATCAGATTGGATGGATCCGAGGTGGATTCTGAATCCTATTATGGAACTAGCATGCGAGATTACAATATACAGACCCAATGTTCTCGTCCAGCTGAAGTTTTGGTTGTCAAATATTCGATTGGATGGATCCTGAGTGGATTCAACAACCTATTATGGAACCAGTTTAAGTAGATTATCATATACAGACCCAATGTTCCAGTCCAGGTGAGGTTTTTTGATGCTCGAATATAAGATTGGATGGATCCCAGTGGATTCTCGCAACCTTTATGGAACTCTACTTTTGCAAGATTACCATATATCACCCAATGTTCTCGTCCGGTGAGGTTTTGATGTTAAATATCGATTGGATGGATCCGAGGTGCATTCTGCAACATATCATGGAACTCAGCTTGTAAGATTACCATATACATACCCAATGTTCTCGTCCATGTGAGGTTTTTGATGTCAAATATCAGATTGGATGGATCCAATGTGGATTCAGCAACCTATTATGGAAATCAGCCTGCAATATTATCATATACATACCCAATGTTCTCGTCCAGGTGGGGTTTTCGATGTCAAATATTAGATTGGATGGATCCTGAGTAGATTCAAACCTATTATGGAACTAGCTTTGCATATATTACCGTATACTGCACTCCAAGTTTCTCGTCCAGGTGAGGTTTTTAATGTCAAATTTAAGATTGTATGGATCCTGAGTGGATTCTGCAACCTATTATGGAACTCAACTTGCGAGATTCCCATATACAGACCCAATGTTCTCGTCCGGGTGAGGTTTTTGGTGTCAAATATCATATTGGATGGATCCGAAGTGGATTCTGCAACCTTTTATGGAACTAGCATGCGAGATTACCATATACAGATCCAATGTTCTCGTCCAAGTGAGGTTTTTGATGTCAAATATCGATTGGATGGATCCGAGGTGGATTCTCATGACCTATTATGGAACTAGCATGCGAGATTACAATATACAGACCCAATGTTCTCGTCCAGCTGAAGTTTTGGTTGTCAAATATTAGATTGGATGGATCCTGAGTGGATTCAACAACCTATTATGGAACCAGCTTGCGAGATTATCATATACAGACCCAATGTTCTAGTCCAGGTGAGGTTTTTGATGTCGAATATAAGATTGGATGGATCCTGAGTGGATTCTGCAACCTATTATGGAACTCAGCTTGCAAGATTACCATATACATACCCAATGTTCTCGTCCAGGTGAGGTTTTTGATGTCAAATATCATATTGGATGGATCCGAGGTGGATTCTGCAACCTATTATGGAACTCAACCTGCAAGATTACCATATACATACCCAATGTTCTCGTCCAAGTGAAGTTTTTGATGTCAAATATCAGATTGGATGGATCCTGAGTAGATTCAGCAACCTATTACGGAACCAGCTTGCGAGATTACCATATACAGACCCAATGTTCTCGTCCAGGTGAGGTTTTGATGTCAAATATCGGGATTGATGGATCCGAGGTGCATTCAGAACCTATTATGGAACTCAGCTTGCAAGATTTTACCATATACATACCCAATGTTCTCGTCTGGTGAGGTTTTTGATGTCAAATATCGATTGGATGGATCCAATGGATTCAAGAACCTATTATGGAACTCGGCCTGCAATATTACCATATACATACCCAATGTTCTCGTCCAGGTGGGGTTTTCGATGTCAAATATTAGATTGGATGGATCCTAAGTAGATTCAGAAACCTATTATGGAACTAGCTTGCGAGATTACCATATACAGACCCAAGTTTCTCGTCCAGGTGAGGTTTTTAATGTCAAATTAAAGATTGGATGGATCCTGAGTGGATTTTGCAACCTACATGGAACCGGCTTGAGATTACCATATACAGACCCAATGTTCTCGTCCGGGTGAGGTTTTGATGTCAAATATCATATTGGATGGATCCGAAGTGGATTTCGTAACCTATTATGGAACTAGCATGCGAGATTACCATATACAGACCTAATGTTCTCGTCCAAGTGAGGTTTTTGATGTCAAATATCAGATTAGATGGATCCGAGGTGGATTCAACAACCTATTATGGAACTCAGCATGCAAGATTACCATATACATACCCAATGTTCTCGTCCAGGTGAGGTTTTTGATGTCAAATATCAGATTGGATGGATCCGAGGTGGATTCAGCAACCTATTATGGAACTCAACTTGCAAGATTACCATATACATACCCAATGTTCTCGTCGGTGAGGTTTTGATGTGAAATATCGATTGGATGGATCCTCGAGAGGATTCAAGAACCTATTATGGAACTAGCTTGCGAGATTACCATATACAGACCCAATGTTCTCGTCCATGTGAGGTTTTTGATGTCAAATATAAGATTGGATGGATCCGAGGTGGATTCAACAACTTATTATGGAACTCAGCTTGCAAGTTTACCATATACAGATCCAATGTTCTCGTCTAGGTGAGGGTTTTGATGTCAAATATCAGATTGGATGGATCCGAGGTGGATTCAGCAACCTATTATGGAACTCAGCTTTCAAGATTACCATATACTTACCCAATGTTCTCGTCTGGTGAGGTTTTTGATGTTAAATATCGATTGGATGGATACGAGTGGATTCAACAACCTATTATGGAACCAGCTTGCGATATTACCATACATGACTCAATGTTCTCGTCAGGTGAGGTTTTGATGTCAAATATAAGATTAGATGGATCCCGATTGGATTAAAGAACCTATTATGGAACCCAGACTTGTGAGATTACCATATACATACCCAACGTTCTCGTGTGTGAGGTTTTTTGATGTCAAATATAAGATTGGATGAATCCGAGGTGGATTCAACAACCTATTATAGAACTCAGCTTGCGAGATTACCATAAATAGACCCAATGTTCTCGTCTGGGTGAGGTTTTTGATGTCAAATATCAGATTGGATGGATCCGAGGTGGATTCTGCGACCTATTATGGAACTAGCATGCGAGATTACAATATACAGACCCAATGTTCTCGTCCAGCTGAAGTTTTGGTTGTCAAATATTAGATTGGATGGATCCTGAGTGGATTCAACAACCTATTATGGAACCCATTGCGAGATTATCATATCTGAGACCCAATGTTCTATCCAGGTGAGGTTTTTGATGTCAAATATAAGATTGGATGGATCCTGAGTGGATTCTGCAACCTATTATGGAACTCAGCTTGCAAGATTACCATATACAGACCCAATGTTCTCGTCCAGGTGAGGTTTTTGATGTTAAATATCAGATTGGATGGATCCGAGGTGCATTCAACAACCTATTATGGAACTCAGCTTGCAAGATTACCATATACATACCCAATGTTCTCGTCCAGGTGAGGTTTTTGATGTCAAATATCAGATTGGATGGATCCAATGTGGATTCAGCAACCTATTATGGAAATCAGCCTGCAATATTATCATATACATACCCAATGTTCTCGTCCAGGTGGGGTTTTCGATGTCAAATATTAGATTGGATGGATCCTGAGTAGATTCAGAAACCTATTATGGAACTAGCTTGCGATATTACCATATACAGACCCAAGTTTCTCGTCCAGGTGAGGTTTTTAATGTCAAATTTAAGATTGTATGGATCCTGAGTGGATTCTGCAACCTATTATGGAACTCAACTTGCGAGATTCCCATATACAGACCCAATGTTCTCGTCCGGGTGAGGTTTTTGGTGTCAAATATCATATTGGATGGATCCGAAGTGGATTCTGCAACCTTTTATGGAACTAGCATGCGAGATTACCATATACAGATCCAATGTTCTCGTCCAAGTGAGGTTTTTGATGTCAAATATCAGATTGGATGGATCCGAGGTGGATTCTGCGACCTATTATGGAACTAGCATGCGAGATTACAATATACAGACCCAATGTTCTCGTCCAGCTGAAGTTTTGGTTGTCAAATATTAGATTGGATGGATCCTGAGTGGATTCAACAACCTATTATGGAACTAGCTTGCGAGATTATCATATACAGACCCAATGTTCTAGTCCAGGTGAGGTTTTTGATGTCGAATATAAGATTGGATGGATCCTGAGTGGATTCTGCAACCTATTATGGAACTCAGCTTGCAAGATTACCATATACATACCCAATGTTCTCGTCCAGGTGAGGTTTTTGATGTCAAATATCATATTGGATGGATCCGAGGTGGATTCTGCAACTATTATGGAACTCAACCTGCAAGATTACCATATACATACCCAATGTTCTCGTCCAAGTGAAGTTTTTGATGTCAAATATCAGATTCGATGGATCCCGAGTAGATTCAAAGAACCTATTACTTTAACCACTTATGAGATTACCATATACAGACTCCAATGTTCTCGTCCGGTGAGGTTTTTGATGTCAAATATCAGATTGGATGGATCCGAGGTGCATTCAAAGAACCTATTATGGAACTCACTTGCAAGATTACCATATACATACCCAATGTTCTCGTCCAGGTGAGGTTTTTGATGTCAAATATCAGATTGGATGGATCCAATGTGGATTCAGCAACCTATTATGGAACTCAGCCTGCAATATTACCATATACATACCCAATGTTCTCGTCCAGGTGGGGTTTTCGATGTCAAATATTAGATTGGATGGATCCTAAGTAGATTCAGAAACCTATTATGGAACTAGCTTGCGAGATTACCATACAGACCCAAGTTTCTCGTCCAGGTGAGGTTTTTAATGTCAAATTAAAGATTGATGGATCCTAGTGGATTACGCAACCTATTATGGAACTCACTTGAGATTACCATATACTGCACTCAATGTTCTCGTGGGTGAGGTTTTTGATGTCAAATATCATATTGGATGGATCTGAAGTGGATTCTGCAACCTATTATGGAACTAGCATGCGAGATTACCATATACAGACCTAATGTTCTCGTCCAAGTGAGGTTTTTGATGTCAAATATCAGATTAGATGGATCCGAGGTGGATTCAACAACCTATTATGGAACTCAGCATGCAAGATTACCATATACATACCCAATGTTCTCGTCCAGGTGAGGTTTTGATGTCAAATATCGATTGGATGGATCCTGAGGTGGATTCAAAGAACCTATTATGGAACTCAACTTGCAAGATTACCATATACATACCCAATGTTCTCGTCTGTGTGAGGTTTTGATGTGAAATATCGATTGGATGGATCCCGAGAGGATTGAGAACCTATTATGGAACTAGCTTATGAGATTACCATATCTGAGACCCAATGTTCTCGTCCATGTGAGGTTTTTGATGTCAAATATAAGATTGATGGATCCGAGGTGGATTCAACAACTTATTATGGAACTCAACTTGCAAGTTTACCATATACTGGATCTAATGTTCTCGTCTAGGTGAGGGTTTTGATGTCAAATATCAGATTGGATGGATCCGAGGTGGATTCAGCAACCTATTATGGAACTCAGCTTTCAAGATTACCATATACTTACCCAATGTTCTCGTCCTGGTGAGGTTTTTGATGTTAAATATCAGATTGGATGGATACTGAGTGGATTCAACAACCTATTATGGAACCAGCTTGCGATATTACCATATACAGACTCAATGTTCTCGTCCAGGTGAGGTTTTTGATGTCAAATATAAGATTAGATGGATCCTGATTGGATTCAGCAACCTATTATGGAACCCAGCTTGTGAGATTACCATATACATACCCAACGTTCTCGTCCAGGTGAGGTTTTTGATGTCAAATATAAGATTGGATGAATCCGAGGTGGATTCAACAACCTATTATAGAACTCAGCTTGCGATATTACCATAAATAGACCCAATGTTCTCGTCCTGGTGAGGTTTTTGATGTCAAATATCAGATTGGATGGATCCGAGGTAGATTTTGCGACCTATTATGGAACTAGCTTGCTAGATTACCATATACAGACCCAATGTTCTCGTTCAGGTGAGGTTTTTGATGTCAAATATCAGATTGGATGTATCCGAGGTGGATTCAACAACCTATTATTGAACTCAGCTTGCAAGTTTACCATATACGAGACTCCAATGTTCTCGTCCGGTGAGGTTTTGATGTCAAATATCAGATTGGATGGATCCCGAGTAGATTGAAACCTATTATGGAACTAGCTTGCGATATTACCATATACATACCCAATGTTTCGTCCAGGTGAGGTTTTTGATGTCAAAAATAATATTGGATGGATCCTGAGTGGATTCAACAACCTATTATGGAACTCAGTTTGCGAGATTACCATATACAGACCCAACGTTCTCGTCCAGGTGAGGTTTTTGATGTCAAATATAAGATTGGATGGATCCGAGGTGGATTCAGCAACCTATTATGGAACTCACTTATGAGATTACAATATACTGAGATCCAATGTTCTCATCCGGGGGAGGAGTTTTGATGTCAAATATCAGATTGGATGGATCCGAGGTGGATTCTGCGACCTATTATGGAACTAGCATGCGAGATTACAATATATTGCAATGAATGTTCTCATCCAGCTGAGTTATTGGATGTCAAATATCGATTGGATGGATCCTGAGTGGATTCAACAACCTATTATGGAACTAGCTTGCGAGATTATCATATACAGACACAATGTTCTAGTCCAGGTGAGGTTTTTGATGTCGAATATAAGATGGATGGATCCTGAGTGGATTCTGCAACCTATTATGGAACTCAGCTTGCGAGATTACCATATACATACCCAATGTTCTCGTCCGGGTGAGGTTTTTGATGTCAAATATCATATTGGATGCATCCGAGGTGGATTCTGCAACCTATTATGGAACTCAACCTGCGAGATTACCATATACATACCCAATGTTCTCGTCCAGGTGAGGTTTTTGATTTCAAATATCAGATTGGATGGATCCTGAGTAGATTCAGCAACCTATTATGGAACTCAGCTTGCAAGATTACCATATACTGACCAATGTTCTCGGGTCGGTGAGGTTTTGATGTCAAATATCGATTGGATGGATCAGGATGTGCGCAGTCAAGCAACCTATTATATGGAACTCATCTTGCAAGATTACCATATACATACCCAATGTTCTCGTCCATGTGAGGTTTTTGATGTCAAATATCAGATTGGATGGATCCTATGTGGATTCAGCAACCTATTATGGAACTCAGCCTGCAATATTACCATATACATACCCAATGTTCTCGTCCAGGTGGGGTTTTCGATGTCAAATATTAGATTGGATGGATCCTAAGTAGATTCAGAAACCTATTATGGAACTAGCTTGCGAGATTACCATATACAGACCCAAGTTTCTCGTCCAGGTGAGGTTTTTAATGTCAAGTTTAAGATTGGATGGATCCTGAGTGGATTCTGCAACCTATTATGGAACTCAGCTTGCGAGATTACCATATACAGACCCAATGTTCTCGTCCGGGTGAGGTTTTTGATGTCAAATATCATATTGGATGGATCCAAAGTGGATTCTGCAACCTATTATGGAACTAGCATGCGAGATTACCATATACAGACCTAATGTTCTCGTCCAAGTGAGGTTTTGGATGTCAAATATCAGATTAGATAGATCCGAGGTGGATTCAACAACTTATTATGGAACTCAGCATGCAAGATTACCATATACATACCCAATGTTCTCGTCCAGGTGAGGTTTTTGATGTCAAATATCAGATTGGATGGATCCGAGGTGGATTCAGCAACCTATTATGGAACTCAACTTGCAAGATTACCATATACATACCCAATGTTCTCGTCCACGTGAGGTTTTGATGTGAAATATCAGATTGGATGGATCCTGAGAGGATTCAGCAACCTATTATGGAACTAGCTTGCGAGATTACCATATACATACCCAATGTTCTCGTCCATGTGAGGTTTTTGATGTCAAATATAAGATTGGATGGATCCGAGGTGGATTCAACAACCTATTATGGAACTCAGCTTGCAAGTTTACCATATACAGATCTAATGTTCTCGTCTAGGTGAGGGTTTTGATGTCAAATGTAAGATTGGATGGATCCTGAGTGGATGGATCCGAGGTGGATTCAGCAACCTATTATGGAACTCAGCTTTCAAGATTACCGTATACTTACCCAATGTTCTCGTCCTGGTGAGGTTTTTGATGTTAAATATCAGATTGGATGGATAATGAGTGGATTCAACAACCTATTATGGAACCAGCTTGCGAGATTACCATATAAAGACCCAATGTTCTCGTCCAGGTGAGGTTTTTGATGTCAAATGTAAGATTGGATGGATCCTGAGTGGATTCAGCAACCTATTATGGAACCCAGCTTGTGAGATTACCATATACAGACCCAACGTTCTCGTCCAGGTGAGGTTTTTGATGTCAAATATAAGATTGGATTGATCCGACGTGGATTCAACAACCTATTATAGAAGTCAGCTTGCGAGATTACCATAAACAGACCCAATGTCCTCGTCCTGGTGAGGTTTTTGATGTCAAATATCAGATTAGATGGATCCGAGGTAGATTTTGCGACCTATTATGGAACTAGCTTGCTAGATTACCATATACAGACCCAATGTTCTCGTCCAGGTGAGGTTTTTGATGTCAAATATCAGATTGGATGTATCCGAGGTGGATTGAACAACCTATTATTGAACTCAACAAGTTTACCATACGACTCCAATGTTCGTCTAGGTGAGGTTTTTGATGTCAAATATCAGATTGGATGGATCCGAGGTGGATTCAGTAACCTATTATGGAACTCAGCTTGCAAGATTACCATATACATACCCAATGTTCTCGTCCAGGTGAGGTTTTTGATGTCAAAAATAATATTGGATGGATCCTGGGTGGATTTAGCAACCTATTATGGAACCCAGCTTGCGAGATTACCATATACAGACCCAACGTTCTCATCCAGGTGAGGTTTTTGATGTCAAATATAAGATTGGATGGATCCGAGGTGGATTCAACAACCTATTATGGAACTCAGCTTGCAAGTTTACCATATACAGATCTAATGTTCTCGTCTAGGTGAGGGTTTTGATGTCAAATATCAGATTGGATGGATCCGAGGTGGAATCAAAGAACCTATTATGGAACTCGGCTTTCAAGATTACCGTATACTTACCCAATGTTCTCGTCCGGTGAGGTTTTGATGTTAAATATCGATTGGATGGATAATGAGTGGATTCAACAACCTATTATGGAACCACTTGAGATTACCATATAAAGACCCAATGTTCTCGTCAGGTGAGGTTTTTGATGTCAAATGTAAGATTGGATGGATCCCAGTGGATTCAACAACCTATTATGGAACTTGACTTTGTGAGATTACCATATACAGACCCAAGCGTTCGTCCGGGTGAGGTTTTTGATGTCAAATATAAGATTGGATTGATCCGACGTGGATTCAACAACCTATTATAGAAGTCACTTTGAGATTACCATAAACAGACCCAATGTTCTCGTCCCGGTGAGGTTTTGATGTCAAATATCGATTAGATGGATCCGAGGTAGATTTTGCGACCTATTATGGAACTAGCTTGCTAGATTACCATATACAGACCCAATGTTCTCGTCCAGGTGAGGTTTTTGATGTCAAATATCAGATTGGATGTATCCGAGGTGGATTGAACAACCTATTATTGAACTCAGCTTGCAAGTTTACCATATACAGACCCAATGTTCTCGTCTAGGTGAGGTTTTTGATGTCAAATATCAGATTGGATGGATCCGAGGTGGATTCAGTAACCTATTATGGAACTCAGCTTGCAAGATTACCATATACATACCCAATGTTCTCGTCCAGGTGAGGTTTTTGATGTCAAAAATAATATTGGATGGATCCTGAGTGGATTTAGCAACCTATTATGGAACCCAGCTTGCGAGATTACCATAGATGCACTCCAACGTTCGTCCAGGTGAGGTTTTTGATGTCAAATATAAGATTGGATGGATCCGAGGTGGATTCAGCAACCTATTATGGAACTTAGCTTGCGAGATTACCATATACAGATCCAATGTTCTCATCCGGGTGAGGTTTTTGATGTCAAATATCAGATTGGATGGATCCGAGGTGGATTCTGCGACCTATTATGGAACTAGCATGCGAGATTACAATATACAGACCCAATGTTCTCATCCAGCTGAGTTATTGGATGTCAAATATCAGATTTGATGGATCCTGAGTGGATTCAACAACCTATTATGGAACTAGCTTGCGAGATTATCATATACAGACACAATGTTCTAGTCCAGGTGAGGTTTTTGATGTCGAATATAAGATGGATAGATCCTGAGTGGATTCTGCAACCTATTATGGAACTCAAGCTTTAGATTACCATATACCAGACCCAATGTTCTCGTCCGGTGAGGATTTTGATGTCAAATATCGAGATTGGATGGATCCGAGGTGGATTCTGCAACCTATTATGGAATTAGCATGCGAGATTACCATATACAGACCCAATGTTCTTGTCAAGGTGAGTTTTTTTGATGTCAAATATCAGATTGGATGGATCCTGACTGGATTCAACAACCTATTATGGAACTCAGCTTGCAAGATTACCATATACTGCACCCAATGTTTCGTCCTGTGAGGTTTTTTGATGTCAAATATAAGATTGGATGGATCTTGAGTGGATTGTGCAACTTATTATGGAACTAGCTTGCGAGATTATCATATACAATTCCAATGTTCTCGTCTAGGTGAGGTTTTTGATGTCAAATATCAGATTGGATGGATCCTGAGTGGATTTTGCAACCTATTATGGAACTCACTTGCAAGAGATTATCATATACATACCCAATGTTCTCGTCTATGTGAAGTTTTTGATGACAAATATCAGATTGGATGGATCCGAAGACGGTGAAAGAAGAATTTCCGGAGAAAGGAAATTTTTCAGCGAGTGTAAAAGCAAATTTTCTGGCGACGGCGAAAACAAATTTTCCGGCAACAGAGAAAGCAACTTTCCCGGCTACGGTGAAAGCAAATTTTCCGGCGACAGTGAAAATGACCAAAGCTAGAGCAAATTTTACGGCGATGGTAAAATGACAAAATTACCCTCGCCGGCAGCAAATTTCAGGCGACTGTGAAAATTACCAAATTACCTTTTATAGGCGTTTTTACTCTTCATAGCAGGGGTACCGTTACAAATTCCCCATTCAAGTTTTCAACCACAAAACCGTTTGAAGTTAGAACGAAATTGGAAGTTATTATTGTCAGGTGATATTACCGATTAAAGTTTTCTCTTGGGAATAGGAGTGACCCTGCAAGAATTTAGAGTTTATTTTTGTTACCAACTGTTGTGTCTTTTAGGTTAGATTAGTTTATAAGGGGGAAACTAAAGGGTCAGAGAGCAAATAATTTCAGAGAGAAAATTTGTAGAGGGAGACAACTATTCTCTGATTTTTTTTTCTAAATCAAATCAATCAAAATGGAAGGTAATGATGATCGACGCAGACGAAAGGATAAAGCCCCCATTACTGAAGAGCAACAATTGAAAGAGTGGGAAGAGAGGAAAAGACAAGAAAGGTTATCCACCACTATGCAGATGATTGGGCAAATGACCAAGGATGATCTCCAGAAAGTACAAAAGAGAGTAAGTGATTTTTTGAGTGATATTGAACTCGCTCCTCTCTGGTAAGATATGCATGCTGCGGTAAATGAAGGACAGGAGAAACCGGTAGAGATTTCTACAAAGAAACCAGTAGAGATTCTTCCAAACAAGCGTCTCCGTGATCCCTTCAAAGATGAAGCAGAGAAGGAAAAGTACTATGCAGTTATTGATGGTGGTTTTTAGCTTAGGGTTAAAATCGTAAAACTATGCACCCGACATGACGTCACCATGACCTCTAGCGCATTTATTGACCATTAACACATTTATCGAATCAACTTGACATGCTTACGTAAGAATTACCAGGTACCTTTTTCTTTCTATGTATCATGTTCCACGACGTAACCCCTAACATTGATTGACATCACTGTACAAAACCCTAAAATTCTCATGCTACCGCGCCAAGGCATGCCAGCCATGCCACTGCACCTTCGTGCCCAGCAGCACCGCGCCAAGGCATGCCAGCCGCACCATGTGCCAAACGGCATGCCTAGCCATTGGCCCCACATACCAAGCCAAGCCGCACCTTGCCTTGGCCTAGCCATGCTAGCCGCACCATGTGCCAAACGAAATGCCTAGCCCATGGCCCTACATGCCAAGCCAAGCCGCGCCTTGCCTTGGACCTAGCCATGCTAGCCGCACCATGTGCCAAACGGCATGCCTAGCCATTGGCCCCACATGCCAAGCCAAGCCGCACCTTGCCTTGGCCCTAGCCATGCTAGCCGCACCATGTGCCAAACGGCATGCCTAGCCATTGGCCCCACATACCAAGCCAAGCGCACCTTGCCTTGGTCCTAACCATGCTAGCCGCACCATGTGCCAAACGACATGCCTAGCCATTGGCCCCACATACCAAGCCAAGCCGCACCTTGCCTTGGCCCTAGCCATGCTAGCCTCACCATGTGTCAAACGACATGCCTAGCCACTGGCCCCACATGCCAAGCCAAGCCACACCTTGCCTTGGCCCTAGCCATGCCCACGGCATGCCAACTTAGCCGCGCCACCATGCTGGCCTTCCCTATGTGGCTACTAAAACGAAGGCGTGCGACGGTCCCCCTTCAATCCCAGGATCAAATCCTAGCCCTCCAAGGTTACCAGACAACGCATGGTAGCCTTTGGGCCGAAACCCTAGTTTGGCCACGCCAAACCGCGCCAAGGCATGCCATGCCAACCTTGCCGCGCCACCACGTTGGCCTTCCCTATGCGGCCACTAAAACGAAGGCGTGCAACAATCAACGACCACCCTTCCACCTTAGATGCAAATCTTAGCCGTCCAAGGTCGCCAGCCAACACATGGTAACCTTTGGGACGAAACCCTAGTTTGGCCACGCCAAACCGCGCCAAGGCATGCCATGCCAACCTTGCCGCGCCACCACGCAGGCCTTCCCTATGCGACCACTAAAACGAAGGCGTGCAACAATCAACGACCACCCTTCCACCTTAGATGCAAATCTTAGCCATCCAAGGTCTCCAGCCAACGTATGGTAACGTTTGGCCCAATGCCAAAACCCTAATTTTGGCCGCGCCTAAACTATGCCTCCTCGGGCCCGCAACATCCCTCCTGAGTTCTTCTTGAGTTTTACTGTCGGGCTGTTTTCACCTCACGAACGAGTTCAAAACCTAAATATCCTCGTATTAGAGAGATAGGAAATTCTTTTCCGGTCGATTTGAGGGGCGGACCGTCAAAATCCGAGTCCGTACGAGAATTCTACAGCGATTCTAGTAAATGGCGCTAATTAGGGTTTCTAAAACGAATGCGTGCGGCCATCTACGGTGCCGCCCTTCAATCTCGTGGAGCAAAATCCTAGCCGTCCAAGGTTACCGGACAACGCATGGAACCTTTGACCCAAAACCCTAGTTTGGCCATGCCAAACCGCACCAAGGCATGTCATGCCAATGGCTGTTCATATTACCTAGTGAGACAAGAGATGATTATTATCATCCTAGATAATTTATATAACTGTTTGATCAACACGTGCGTGACAAAATGATTGTTACCATTCAAGGTAATTCATATCATCTAAGAAAGGATGGTTGTTGTTTATAATGATAGTTCATACCATCGATATGAAAATGATTACTAACTCTTTTTGAGTAGTTCATATCATTTGGAAAAGATGGTCCATTGAGCTTGACCAAGCACTATGAGTTTCGGGCTTAAATGGCACCCCACCCACGGTGGCTACCCTAAGACCGTTTGTTTGATAACGGAGCTGGTATCAGTTACATTGGCATTGAATTACCGTTTGTTTGATAACAACGCGTTCTGTCAGGCCTTAATTGGCACCCCACCTACGGGTGGCAACCTGGAAGACCGTTTGTGTGCCTGGTACCGGACTACTCTGGCAAGAGGCATTGTGTCCTCACAGTAAAGACGGTGAAAATCAATTTTCGGTTTCGATGACCCTGGAAACGAAAAATATGTTCAGAGTCATTTGTTAAATTATTGGTCAGTTAAATGTCCCTCAGAAAATCTGGTTGCTTTAGTGACGTATCGGTAAGTCGGAGCTTGCAAAGTGGGTCGTAACCCAACCCGTTGGGAGTGAAAATTTTCTGGTCCGTTACAGGTGGGGTCATCATCCAAAGAAGAAAGGTATGAATCCTAAAACTTGAAGTAGATTGTGTTTGCCTAAAAGATTTGGTGTCTTAGGTTTTAAGATCTTATCTAAATTCAATATAGCCTTGTTAACTAAAATGGCTTGGCGACTAGTGGCTCAACCAAACACTTTATGTGCTAGAGTTCTGAAATCAAAGTATTTCCCTAAACAGAAATTATTACATGCTAATTTAAAAAAAAGGCATTAAAAAAGGCATTGAAATTGTTAGGAAGTACCATATTTGGCAAGTGGATACAGGGGAGGATATCAGCATATGGCAAGACAGGTGGATAGAATCTGATGAATTCCCGACTAAGCCAACAACATACAAATTGCAAGACTACACTAATGTCTCTCAACTGATAAATCAATATGAGATTCAGCTTTATGTGAACTATTTAGTAGTGATCAGATTGAACGGATAAAGAATATTAGAATACCAAACTCTGGTACATATACTTTAAGATGGAGCCTGACTACTTCTGGGGATTTTTCTACTAAATCAGTTTACACGGCTCTTGATAGACGCATTTATGTGTCTATATTAGTCTCAATTCTCTGTAATGTTAGTACTCGATTTTGCTCTTATTTTGGTATTTTATGTCTTTGTAGGTGTTTTTGGAGAAATAAGCTTTTGCGGCGAAATTGGCACGAAAAGTGATGTTTGTACCCTCGGGAGAGAAACTGAAGGCACCCCTGAAATGCGTTAAAAGCACCCCAAGAGAAGTTATGAAGGCACCCATGAATTTTACTACGCGCACCCAAAAATTACGGTTTCCGCCCCAGTTGCTAAAGGAACTCCACTGTCCGATAAGGGGCAACCCATCCTCTTCATTTGAACTTTGGTTTTGGCGTGAATTTTCTACAGTGAATGGCAGATTTGGATTTGATTTATAAACACGTTTGGGCAAGACTCAATCACAGTTTTCAACTGCTTTGGGCCTGTTAAGGCAAGACAGGATTGATACCCTGTCTTAGCTTCGAAGAAATCGGAAAAATCATTGAGTTTACGTAAAACAGGGGACGTGGAAACATTGTCGGGTCTGGCAACGATTTAGGAAAGATTTTATGCAAGTTTTTCTACGGGATTGGACTAAGATCGACCTGTTTGGATAAAACAGAGTTGGTAATGGTATTGGTTACGTGAAATAAGGGAATATATTCTTTCCTTTTCAAAACAGGGAGGTGGAGTTATATCGGGATTTTCTTTGAGTTATACTCGGAAGAAAGTAAGAATTAGGAGAAGATATCCTTGTAGGATTCATATTACCAAGTTTGGAGAATATGCAACTAATCAGAGCCGCGTGAAGGAATTATGGAGAACAAATAGCCAAGTCCCGTGGCTTGAGAAAAAGAAAAAATAAGATATTCTCGGATTTTTATTGAACTTGTTGTGTATAAAAGGAGTTGTTCGAGGTCAGATAAGGGAGTCGAAGAGTTTGGGGTCTATACCTAGTTTAGGGGAAGCTCTGGTACGAAGAAATCACATTTGCGAGAGAAAGTTGCGGTAGCATGTGAAGAAGACGAAGAACCGACACTTGAAAGTGTCGTTCTCAAGAACCCTAGAACACGAAGAACATAAGACGCACAAAGAACGGTCGCGAGACAACTATCGCTGTTCAACGGCGCAGAACCTTAGTATCGTTTAAGAGGCAGACTTAATTCTTGATGTGATGTCATTTGTAAAGCCTTTTATCGTTGCAAACCTGGGTCCGAGTTATTAGTTTTCTCTTGGTTTCACCTATTTGAGCTATGAACAATTATTTTGAGCACGTGAATAATATGAGGGAGCTAAACCCCAACACTTTGGGATGACGGAGGAAGCCATATTTCATGCGTGTGGTAATTATATTTAATTCTTTTTATGACTACTTGCACTATTATCAATCGTTTTATGATTTTTCTTAATTGATTGTGATGTCGTATGATGATGTATGCTTGGTCTAAGTTCTTTTGATGCATCATGCTAGTGATTTACTGGTCAATCTTTTAAGAATCTACCTTGGCAAAGAACTAGAGTCAATATTATTTGAGCTATAATTGTTTGGAATAAATATACAAATCGCATGAATGAGTTATGGTGGAATCTGAGTCTCAGTAATCTCTCGATTTTTGTGACAAACTTGTGAATATATTTTCTTTGTTTTTAGTATTTTCTTAAATCAAATCTTTACAAGCCCGAGTTGAACGAACTTTTACTACCACTTTACAAACAACTTCAAAATCTTACCAGCTCTGTTGCAGGTTCAATGTAATGCTTCTCAGTTTCAGCAAAGACAATGGCTTCGACTTTCGCACGCTAATCTTCTTCCTAAGTTTAAACTATTTCTGTGGAAATGTTTGCAGGATATTTTACCACTGAAAACCTATTTGGTCAGATTTGGTGTTGTTTCTAACTCTATTTGCTCTCTAAGTGGATTAACTGATGAAACCATTGGTCATTTGTTTTTGCATTGTCGGTTTGCTCATGTGTGTATGGTTTGCAGTTTGTCCTCAATTTTTTTCCATCACTAGTTCTTTTTCAGGTATAAGGGATTGGATTATGCATTGGTTCATATCTAAACCTAATTCTCTTATGTCTGATTGCTTTAGACTCTACACTACTGTTTTGTGGCAGATTTGGAAAGCCAGGTGTAAGACTACCATAGAGAATCTTCAACAAAAACCTATTAGTGTTGTTCATAAAATTAAGACAATTGTGGAGTCCATGCAGAATACTCAACAGTTTTACACTAGCTTGATGAAATCCTCGCTTATAGTAGTAGATTCTGTTTCAAAGTTTTTACTGACCAACAAAGTTCTACAAGATAATTGAGACAATTATCTAATGTTTGTTGATGCTTCTGTAGGTGAATCCTCGACCAATGCAGGATGCGGAATCCTATGTTGCACAACTAATGATGATTTCACAGCAGCCAGATGCTGGAGAACAAATGCAACTTCAGTAATTACAGCAGAAGCACAAGTCCTTCTTCAGGCAATTGAATGGACTTCCACTTGAAATTCGGGAACACAATCTTCATATCAGATAATCTTGCTCTAGTAAAAGCTATCAATGGAGAAGGCTCAAATATCAAATGGTCACAACTTTCTTATGTAAATGACTGTCAAAATGCTTTAGCGGAACTGAACCGTTCTAGTTGTAAATTTGTTCCTAGAAACTACTCCTTCTATTTCAGGAAAAGTGATACTTTCATATTTCCAATTTGGCTTATTTTTATTTTTAGGCAAACGGTTGATGCTCTTGCTAAGTTAGCTCGGAAAAATAATAATAATAGCTGGTTGGGGTCCAGCCCTTTGCCCATTAGTCCATTACCAAAAATACCCCCAAAAGGCACTGACCGAAAGCAGACAAAAAAAGGGCTAAAAAAACAAACAAAAAACAAATTCCACTTCCCGGTCCTGACAATTTGAATTCTCCCTTAAATTTTTCTCTCTCAAACTCTGTCTCTCAGAGTATTCACACAAAGAAAAATCCGCCATTTCCAACGGAGAAGAGAAGAGGAAGAAACAATGAAGAGCAAAAAACCCATGAGTATGAAGCAGCTTAAACTCTCTGTTCCTGCTCAAGAAACCCCTGTTACCAACTTTCTGTAAGTTCAGAAAAAAGCTTCCATTTTTATCCATTTTTTCCAAATTTGTTTTGATTTTCTTAGGTTTTGTTTGGTGGGTTTTCAGAACTGCTAGTGGGACATTTCAAGATGGAGATCTATTGTTAAATCAGAAAGGACTTAGATTGATCTCTGAAGAAAATGAAACTACTAGGGTAAGTCAAAATTAGTCAATATTTGAGATTTTTAGGTCAAACTTTGGGTTTTAGTTCATGAGACTGTTGATTTTTGTTATGAAATTATGATTTTTGATGTGGGTTGTTTTAATTTTGAGTAGAAATCAGATGCGAAAGAGTTAGATATACAATTCGTATTGGAAGATTTGGAGACGATCAAAGTTATTGGGAAAGGTAGTGGTGGTGTTGTACAACTTGTTCGGCATAAATGGGCTGGAACATTGTTTGCTCTGAAGGTATTTGATTGCCGCCTTTTGCATTTTTATTGTTTAATATCGGTTCGTGTTCGTATGGTATATGCTTAGTTCACTTGATTGTGTAGAAAGATGGAAAGGCGTAAATGAACTGCCAATGATAGTGTGAATGCATTAAATTATGCTGTGTTTATGAGTTATGACCATTTAATTAATCATTGGTGCCGCGTACCTATTCATTTCGAAAGCATTGAAAACAATTTATTAGAAGGAGGTTTCTTTTGATAGAAAGATTGAATTGAAGTCATCGATTCAATGCAGGTTATTCAGATGAATATTCAAGAGGAGGTTCGTAAACAAATTGTGCAAGAAGTGAAAATAAATCAAGCTTCACAGTGTCCTCATATTGTTGTTTGTTACCATTCGTTCTACCACAATGGGGTTATTTCATTGGTGCTTGAATATATGGACCGGGGTTCTCTAGTTGATGTAATCAAGCAAGTCAAAACAATACTTGAACCTTATCTTGCAGTTGTCTGTAAGCAGGTAAGAGTACTACTGCCTTATGTTTGACATTCACAATTTTTATTTTTTCCAAGAGATGAGTTCTTGAAGACTTGTCGTTTTGTTTTTTCAGGTTTTACAAGGACTTGTTTACTTGCATAATGAAAGGCACGTGATTCATAGGGATATAAAGCCCTCCAACTTGTTGGTAAATCAGAAAGGTGAGATAAAGATAACTGACTTTGGTGTGAGTGCGATGCTTGCTAGCTCCAAGGGTCAGCGGGATACATTTGTTGGCACTTACAACTATATGTCGGTATGTTCCCTATCTGTTCCTTCGGTCCTGCTCGTCTTCGATTCTCCCTCTGTTCAAATTTGTTTTTCCTGTGTTCCATTTACGGGTGTCCGTAAATTAGTAATTTCATGCATTTGGTTTGTGTTCGAAACTACCTTCTGCTTTTGTGTAACATGCTCTAGAGATCTTTATTCTATCATGTCACACATAAAAAAGTTTGGCACTGATTTATCTAGTTGTCTTGTTGGTTTCTTGTGGACATTTTGTAAGCATTAGCTTATTTGCTGGTTTTCTTTGTGGTCAGTTGTGGCCATTTGGCCAGCCATCTAGTAGAAATCTTAGCCTGAAGCTTGTAGGGATACATTTGTTCATTTTGCTACAGGATGTATTAGTTATTATCTTGTAATGGATTTGCTTTCTTATCAATAAAAGAAAAGGAACACGAGTGAACTTTTTGAATGGTGATAATCTTGGAGCGAAATCCATATACATCTTGATTTGAACTCTGAAGTCTGCAAAACTTATGGCTTCTGTCTGTGTTTCAGCCTGAAAGGATTAGTGGAAGTACTTATGATTACAGTAGCGACATCTGGAGTTTGGGCATGGTAATACTCGAGTGTGCTATAGGTCGTTTTCCTTACATACAATCTGAAGATCAAGGTTCTCCTAAATTTTACGAGCTCTTGCAAGCTATTGTTGGAAAGCCACCACCTTCTGCTCCACCAGATCAGTTCTCACCTGAGTTCTGTTCGTTTATATCATGCTGGTATGTCTTATCCTGCAATCTTGTCTTTTATTCCGAGATTATTCCAAGATTTTTACAGTTGGTTATATTTAAAGACAGATTATGAAAGATCAGATATCATATCATGTCCGTGCATTCAAGTCTTTTCGTCTCTCAACTTCTCATGATATTGTATTTGCAACAAATGCTGACAATATCTCTTCTTTGTATTTGGCAGCATACAAAAGGATCCTCGTGACAGAATGTCATCTACAGACCTTTTGGTTAGTACAATTGAATTTAAGCATGCCTCTTCTTTGCGTCACTACCACTAAGAACAAAAGCATTGAATGTTGTTACTCATCTTTTTGGTTAATAATGTACAGAGCCATCCATTCATCAAAAAGTTTGAGGACAAAGACATTGATTTGGCCATTCTTGTTGGTAGCTTGGAACCTCCTGTCAACTTCCCGAGATAAGTTCGTGTCTCTGACAATCGATCAATATCTGGAAATCAGAAAAAGCTAAGGCATGTAATGAGCAAGCTGAAAGATAACAGCTTGTCAGAATCGGAAATCTCATTCTGGCCATCCACTGGATTGTAAAATGCTTTAAGCTAAGATAATGCATTTCACTATAAAATCATGCTGGTAAAAAGAAAGAGTATTGTATGTATTAATTTGTAAGAGTGGTTTTTCTTTTATTTTCAGTTCAAGGCATATATGGTAACGACTAATTTCTATAAATAAGAATTTTGATACATAATTCTGAAATTTCTTGTTACACTGTCGAATTGGTACAATAATTTTACAATTTAAAAAGCCATTTCTTCGAATGTGGTGCCATTGTTAGTCATTTCTTCCAACCTTGAAACAACTTGCAGGAAATCCAACATGGAGTATATTTCCTCGCCCTGTGAATGTGATCTATCACCAGCTACAAATGTAGAAAACTGGTCTTTGTTAACCCTAACCATTGACCATGCTGGTTCTTTTACAACCCCTTTTGATTTCATATTTTTCCTCACACTGGCAGCTTCCTTCTGCTGCCCATCTGCTGCTAAAATATTACAAAAAGTAATGTGAGTTCCTGCACAGTTCGGATCTATTTCAAAACTGTATCTTACTATCCTCTTTGCGCGTTCTGCATCTCTATGAACCATGCATGCTCTTAACAACGTCGACCAAACAACATCGTCTTGCTTGAATGGCATGCTAAGAATCATTTCCTCAGCTTCGCTCAGCCTTCCAACACGACAGAGGAGATCAATCATGCAACCATAATGTTCTTTTCCTGGACTAATCTTGTACACCTTACTCATGGTTCTGAAGTAGTGGAAACCTAGATCAACAAGTCCAGCATGGCTACAAGCACTTAGAATGCCAATGAATGTAACATCATCTGGTTTTAAGCCCGCCCTTGATTTTTCCTCGAACAGATCGATAGCTTGTTTGCTGTAGCCATGCTCAGCATAGCCGTTAATCATTGCAGTCCATGAGACAACATCTTGATTTTCTGTAGCATTGAAGATCTGTGAGGCTTCTGATATGCTCCCGCACTTGGAATACATATTAACCAGAGCGCTGTTTATCATTACATCACGTTCAATTCCAATGGAAAGTATGTGAGCATGTACTTGTCTCCCTAGCTCAACAATCGCCATACTCCCGCAAACACTCAATAAGCTGGCAAGAGTAAACTCATTCGGTTTTGTTCCTTCTTTCCTCATCCATGATAACAGCTGAAAAGCTTCTTCGCATTGGCCACCCTGGGAATACCCAGAAATTATTGTACTCCAAGTAACTACATCCTTCCTTGACATCTCATGAAACACCACTAAACTTGAATCTAACCTACCACACTCTGAATACATTTTTATGGTGGCATTGGCAACTGACAAAGAGTCCATAAACCCCAATGACAGACTGTGAGCATGTAACTGTTCGCCCCATTCAATCTTCGCAAGACCTGCACAGGAAGAGATGATTGCAGCAAAAGTGAATTCATTGGGACTAATATCTGACTCTCTCATCTGCAAAAATGTTTGAATTGCTTTCTCTTCTCGACCCAATTGAAGATAAGTGGCAATTGTGGTGGTCCATGAAACCACATCGGGTGTTCTCATCCTTCCAAACAAACACAAACCGTATTCCAATTTCCCACACTTATTATACATAGCAGCCAGTGTATTTGCCACAAATGAAGTAGAATCAACCCCCATTTTTATCGCTTGCGTGTGAATCTCCCTACCATAATTCAAAGCATTAGAATCTGCACAAGCTTTTGCTGCACTAGCAAATGTATGTGAATCACATTCTACATCAGATTTCCACATTTCAACAAAGTATCTTAATGACTCCTTATTATGACCAGCCCGACCAAGTGCCGAAATGATAGCAGTCCAAGAAACAACATTCCGTTCCGGCATCTCCTCAAACACTTTACAACCTGAAGCAATGCAACCACATTTCGCATACATATCCAAAAGTGCACTCCCCACAAACACAGAATTCACAGAACCAGTTTTCACCGAATACCCATGTATCAATCTCCCATAATTCAACTCCAAATTACACCCGCACGCCTTAAGTACAATAGCAAGAACAAAAGAATCAATCTGAACACTACTATCAATCCACATCCGTGAAAATAACGTCAGCGCTTCCGAAACATTCGACGCTCTAACATAACCTGAAATCATAGTAGTCCAAGAAATTTCATCTCTCTGAGGCAATTTATCAAACATTCTCCTTGCATCATCTATACGCCCAGTTTCAATCAATTTTTTCAATTCATAATTCAATTCCATTACATTCACATGAGGAACAAACTGCATTCTCTCTATTTGAAAATCACAATCCCTCCTCTCATATCCATTATCATACGCATAACCACTCAATCCTGTGAATAATCTCTTCACTATCTGCTGATGTTTGGGTCTTGTAATAATCGACAAAATCAGTTTCTGGTTTCCACCCAGCATCTCTCAATGCTTTATCAATTGATTTTTTGATCTTCTCTAATGATTAAGTTCATTCCTTAGCAATGCCAATGAGCTTCAATGGGACCTTAGAGCTTAAAGGCCATAAGAACAACAACCCATTCAGCTGGTAACTGAGGTTACAACATGGGGACCTGAACACCACTCTTGTGCTCAAAGGAATTCTTCCTATCAACAAAAAGATTCTCTCAAATTTTGCAATGAGCCTAATGAATTTGAACTCTGCAGGAAAAAGCATTTGAGCAAGACTGCAAGACAATGGCGCTATGGAAAATGCAACAGAGGGGAACTAGTCCCGAGTCTCCTGAACAGCCCAAAATTCTAGTGGTGTTTTTTTCCACCCAAGTACTGGGTCTGGGGGCACAAACTCAAAAGAAGGGTATTTTGGTAAATTAAGTTACCTACCTACTTCCTTAAAACCCTAATTTTACCTCTATAGATAGAGATAGTCTTCTGTCTTTTAACAGAGCAGTTTAGGGTCTAGAATAGAGGCGTATCCACTTAAAACTAGATCTGTCTGTTCTTGTTGATTTCAATGAATTAATTTTTTTGTTATGTTCTTGTTAGTATTTTGTTGAATTGATTTCAATATTTTTAAAATTTTTTTTTTAAATAAAATTTAGAATTTTTTTTTATGTTCTTGTTAGTAATTTGTTGAATTGATTTCAATATTTTTTTTTTTTTTTTTAAAATAAAATTTAGGTTTGGATCTATAAAAGATGCAGAGATTGTGTGTATCGGAATTTTGCTTATTTCTTGCAATTTAATCCGAAAGATTTCTCTGCGAGATTGATTTTTGGTGAAGGTGGGCAGTTGAGTTTCATAAATTTTTATTGATTCAATCAACAATCATTTTCTCCATATTTTTTATCCTTTCCTGATTTATTTAGGTCTTGTTGTTTGAGTTCTTTTAAAACTGGATCTCCTTTCTAGTATACAACTTTACTTGCCGGAATACTCTAATCGGAGAATGCATCAGAAAGTACGTCAACGGCGGAATCTGAATAATTTTTCAGATTAGGTTTTTTTGCAATTTGGTTGGGTAACATAGAGTAAATGTTTTGAGGATGGAGTAAAATTGGTAGCATGAATCGGGGTCAAATCACTTTGTCAAGCTTTTTGCATGATTGTAAGTTTTTCTTGATTTGATTATTCAAAACCCTAATTATATTATATGTTGATAATAAATCTTGAATTAATTTGTTTATTTGAAGTTATTTGGATTTATAGGAAAGCAGAGATTGTGTGTATCAGAATTTTGCTTAATTCTTGCAATTTAATCTGAAAGATTTCTCTGCGAAATTGATTTATTGGTGAAGGTGGGCAGTTGGGTGTCATAAATTTGTTGATTCAATCAACAATCATTTTCTCCACATTTTTAATCTTCCCCTGATTGTATATTTTTTTTTAAAGATTTTAGGCCTAAAGTTAACGTTGGTGATTGTATTATCTGATCAATTTTTGTTCTGGTAGATGTTATGTTTAATGTTTCGAATTGAACAATATATTAAATACTTTTGTTAGGAAAGTATGGTTAGGGTATTGACGTCATTCTAGGCAAAACCTTCAAACATTATTTAGTCCTTTTAGGAAGTAGATTATAAATTTATTTCCAGGAATCTAAGTAATGGTTGTTTTTTTCCCTTTGACATTGGAAGAAAAGTTTAAAAGATCAAATATGAGTGAAGATGATATGTAGGAGTATGAAGATTTAGATTAATCTGATTCTTCATACTCAGCTACATCATCTTTACTCCTTTTTGAATTTCATCTATTTTGATACTTAAATTGGAGCATGTTTGGTCTGTGCAATTGTTTGATTGAAAACTGAAAGTTAATGTAGAATTGTTATAAACAGAGCTGAATAGATTCTTTAGTTCTAAGAAGTCTAAGCCTCTCATAAGCTAAACGGTACCATGCAACATTTAGTGTGAATCTCACCAGAAAAAGTTCCATGTGATTTCTAATTACTAGAAAAGCAAGTTATTTGTTAGGACAGTCATTTTTGGATGTCTGTTTTGTAAATCATTACACAATGAAAACATAAATTCCCTTGTGAAATATGAATGCCGAAATTCATAAATATTTCTGGGAAAAGAAATTCTTTATGAAATGTTTATGTAATTTTCCGGGAAAAGTCCGTCGAAACATTTATTTAGGTTATTTTGTTTAGTGGATTATAATCTACTTCGAGTAATCAAGTAATGTTGTGGCGGACATATTCTCGGATTATTATGTAAGTATTTTGAAAAGATTATTATGTAAGTATTTTGAAAAGAAAATGTTCTAATTTTTGATGCAAGTATGGGGCTTTTATACGATTTTCATGATATTATGGTTTTTGTAGTTCTGTATCCAGGAAGCTATAATAATAGTATGTGTAGAGAGTCCAGAGATCCTCTCTGGCAGATACCTCTGATCCATAAAGCAGTTTGATGTTTATACAATTTTCATGATATTATGGTTTTTGTTTTATTCCATTTTCTGCTGTTTTTTAGTTCTCTATCCACAAGGCTATAATATTATTGTTAAACATCTGATCCACAAAGCAGTTGGACACTATGAATTATTTCTGTTGGGACTGAGATTTTGAATTGAGATGTTGAGTTTCTGTTTCATTCCATTTCACAAACTCCTTGACAAATACCTCTCGATATACCTCCACTTATTGATATTTCTTTTGGCTGAAAGATCTAATTTTAATGTCTTCGCAATTATTTGAGAAACAAAAATTATAGACAACGCCAACAAAAAACTGTCTCTCACAAGAAATGTTGGTGTATTCTCATGTGATGGTCGGTTTTTGTGATGTTTCTGGTGAGGGTCGGTTTTTGTTGTGTCTGTTAATCATATTTTGTTTCAGAAATAAATTTCATGTACTATTTGGGTAGAAATCTGTTTGAGTTTTTGGGCAATTGTATCTTGGAAAATTAATTTAAGTTAGTTCAGTCATTTTCAAGTCTTTACTTTCACAAATGAGATGATATATAATGTGCCTGATATATGGTTTTTGTTTCTTTACTTTTTATCTTCTTTACTTTACTTATTATATACAATGTGCCTGATCATCTTAGTACCTTTTATTTTTGTTAGTATAATCTGCTGTTGTGTGAGTCCTTCTTAAACTAGATCTCCTTTAGTGCTTGTTCTAGTAGTACACAACTTTACTAGATCTCCTTTAGTGCTTGTTCTAGTAGTACACAACTTTACTTGCGGGAATACTCTAATTGGAAAGTACGTCAATGGCGGAATCTGAAATTTTTTCCAGATTAGGTTCTTTGGCAGTTTGGTTGTGTCAATGGCGGAATCTGAATTTTTTTCCAGATTAAGTTCTTTGGCAGTTTAGTTGTGTAAATTGTTAGCATGAACCGGCATAATTGTAAGTTTTCTTGATTATTCTTGATTGTGAAAATAAAGACCTTTATGAAATTTGAATGTTGGAATTCTTTACAAATATTTATGTAATTTTCCGGGAAAAGTTCATAAAAAAAAATTAAGTAATGGTGGGACGGATATTTTTTCGGAACATTATGTGAATACTTTGAAATGGAATGTGTAAGATTATTAGAAATTGTTATGTAGTCACGCCAACTTTTGTTTTTTGATTTTGCTTTGATAGAGCTGGATTCAGGGATTTTACTTCTTTGGTGTTTACTGAAATGGGGAATTAATTGTCTGGTTTAATTCTAATGTTTTTGCTAAAATGGCAATTAGTTTTAGCAGGTGCTTGATTTTCCTTGATGTGATTGTTTGGGAACTAATGAAATACATAGCTACTAGCCCATAATGGGACTTAACTACAGATTACCAGAAGAGAAAAAATGGCTATGAAATTTGATTGATTGATGTCTGATAATAACCTAAACTTAGGAAGAGGCCATCAGAACATTTATGTAATTTTGATAAGACATGACATGAAATTGTTTCAAAAAGAGTGTTGATTGCAGAAAATCTAGGGACAAACTCTTGGAAGAGAGCCTCGGCTAAAGTTCTCTCCTAGGATTTAGCCCTGGTATTTTTTGCGGTAGATCATTTCCGTTTTAGAAACAAAAATTATAGGCTAAACACTGATAATAATGTAAACTTAGGAAGAGGCCGTCAAAACATTTATGTTGTAATTTTGATAAGACATAACATGAAATTGTTTGCTTGCAATGATTTCAGAAACAAAAATTATAGACAAACATCGATAAAAACTCCTTAAAAACCGTCTCTCAAAAGGAATGATGTTGTTTTCCCATGTGAGAGTCGGTTTTTGTGGAGTTATTATTGTGGTATGTTAATCATTTTTGTTTCAGAAATAAAGTTGCAAACTACATCTACTGATGAATATACAATGTGCCTGCCTGATATATGGTTTTTGTTACATTACTGTCTTCGGGTCTTAGTACCTTTTAATTTTGTTAGTGTAAATCTTTTTGTTAGTATAATCCAAGTTGAATTTTTCATCTCGTTGTTCCACCATTAATTACGCTAGAAATGATATGAATGGATGCATTAGTTGTGAAAGTATGACCTGGGTATGTATATTATGTTATAGGGGCGGCAAGTTCTAGTAGAGCGGCGGCAAGTTCTTGTTATAAGGATACATATACATCAATCTTTTTTTGAACCCCTTGTTAAAAAAATCATGAAATGACTAATATTGAACTTGTCTTATTAGCTGGCCGCCCCTCTACTAGAACTTGCCGCCCATATAACAAGATTGATGTATATGTATCCTTTGGGTACAAGACTTGCACCCCCACTCATATTTTCTTACTTCATGCAGATTCATCGAAAACATGTTGTCCACCTTTGATCCTTGGTACCACTAGTCTGATGTAATGTTTTACTGAAATGACAATTTAGGTTTTCTAGTAGTTTTTAGAAAATCCAAAATCCTTCTAGGTGTAATTTCCCCTAGTGTGATACATGTTCTTGTTTGGGAATTGGGAACTAATGAATATAGCCACCTACTACAGTGTAGGAAACATTTAGTTGGTGCTTTAGGTTGAATTATTTGGGCTGTGAATTTTGTTTGTTTGACCTTTGATCCTTGGTACCACCAGTCTGATGTAATGAGAAATTACACCCTTATATGATACAAGGGTTTGCTATTGTATAATGTGAATTCATTTGTTAGGAACCCCGGGGAAAAGAGAATCAAAGGTTCATAGATTAGTAGAAAACATTCAGAATGGATGCATTGGTTGGGAACTTGTGATTGGGTACACTTGATATCATTACTATTGATAATCAGTTGTTTTCTTGAGTTTGTTTTGATCTTATAGGGAATATAAGGTTAGGTTTAGTGTTCTTTTGGATCCTAATTTCTGCAGCCATACCGCCCTCTTCTCCCCAAACAGATGCAGAGGTTCTCAAAATCACCTTGAGTTCTTTTGGGGGAAATTGACGTTATCGGCAGAGGTTATCAAAATCACCCATTTTTGACAAATATACAAAAAGAACTTCCCAAAAACTGTTCCACTCACAGGGGATCGGATCCCCCTTCCCTTGAATAACAGTTTGTCCCTTCTTGGATGGGATCCCCCTTCCCTTGAATAACAGTTTGTCCCTTCTTGGATGGGTTGGGTTGGGTTCTATTTCATGTGAGTGTCGGTTTTTGGGTGGTCTTTGTAATTTGTTTGTTAAGCATTTTTGTTTAGAAAACCCACCTAGGTGTGGTACAAGTAGAGATTGTGTGGATCAAAATTTTCTTTGCGAAGCACAGGGCTTCCGTATATGATTTTTCTCCACATTTCCAAGGCTTTCCTGATTTTTATCTTATTATTGTTCTTCTTCTTATACCCTTATATGATACGAGGGTTTGCAATGGGGAAAAGGATTTCGAAGAATCAGAATGGATACTATCATACTACACTGGTTGGAACTTATAATTGGGTACACTTGATATCATTACAAGTGCTTTGGAAAGAGAATATTGAAGTCGAAAATGATTTATATCTCACGGGCTCAATCCCGTGGGTTGTACCGCAAGACTTAGGGGATGAGACCTAAACTAAACCTACCACTGCAAATCCGACGAGTCATAAAAGGACCACCCCATCTCTCTTGCAGTACAATTCGCGGGATTGAACCCGTTAAGATTATTTATTTAAATACTTCGAGTTCTTTTGGGTCCTAATTTTTGCGGCCATACCGCCTCGTCTCCCCAACAGATGCTGTGGGAAATTGGCGTTGTCGGCAGAGGTTGTAAAAATCACCAATTCTTGCTAAATATATAAAAAGAACTTCTCAAAAATGGAAGATTGGATCCCTCTTCCGTTGAATAACATTTGGCCCCTTTTTAGATGGGTTTGGTTCTATTTTATGTGAGTGTTAGTAATTAAAATTGAACAATAATTCTAGACGTACTGCCCAAAAGAGCGATACCAAAACATTTAATGTGGAGCTGATTCGGCAAAAGAAAAGCCGAGAGACGCGCCTGATATTGGGCAGAAATTCATAAATCATACGTTGAACAAGAGTTGTTCATTGTAAATGTTCTTTCTCTCAAATTAAATCTCCTCCGCTAAATGTTTCTTAATTTCTGCCAGATATAAAATGCATTTTTCAGCTTTACTTTTACCACATTGGCATTACTGTTTTGGTATCATTTTTTTATGCATTTAGAATTATTGTTAATTAATGATTTTAGGAACCATCCCCATTCCAATGTCAACAAGTAATTTTTACTTTTTACCTTACTCATGACAACGTTATATCCTTGGCAGATACCCCGTGATGAAAAACCAGTAGTTCTAAAGAAACCCTGTAAAAGACAATCTCATAAACTTGTAGCAACGTTACCGTAGATGTAAAAAACAGTTTTGGAGGGTCTATCAAGAATTTTTGTAGTTGAAGTCAAATAAATGTACATTGTTCAACTGGAATGCGCCATTCAGGATAAAAAAAAATCCTGATTTGGGAGATTGTTTCATCAACTTAGGAAGAAATGACCACTATGAATTTGAAAGCTTCTTTGTTGCATAATCTGTTCATAGCAGTTTGAAATGGACACGATTTTTTTTCATCCAAAGACAAAAGATTTCAATCTGTTGGAAGTATTTTTTTTTTTTTTTTTTTGAAATTGTTGGAATTATTATAAATGGTATGCCCATTTATTTTTGTGGTTTGTTCAGTCGCGGTGGACTCCAATTCCAAAGTTTGCCAAATTCCATTGGAACTGCCCTAGCCGGTTTAAAATGTGATTGCGTTTTTCAACATTGCTAATGGGGGTGCCGGTCCCAGTAAAATAGTGCCCCCATTAGCAGCCATGGAGTTTCTGGGTATTCATTATTTTCTCTATCCAACCTTAGCCACACCTATATGTGGTTATAGAATCAGTCCACGTAAAAGTAAACGTGTCGAGGTGTTGGACACGACACAGACATGCTGTATTGCTAAGGACCCAAATTTGACGAATTGAGTGGCTGATAATGTTTCCGTACACAATTTTCAGGTCACTGGAACATTTTGTGCATCATCATCAATCTCATATAGTTAGAAGTTTCAACTTAGAACCAAGTATGATGCCAGCCAGTCACAAGACTTGGCCAGGATAATACTAACTAGCAAAATATATATTTACCGACTACGATATTGACACTCGATCACCTCAACAGAATTCTATTCAAAATTACAAATTATATGCCTATCATAAGAAAAATTGTAAATCAAAAAGAATCTGAAACATTAATTTAAAAACCTATGGTCTTATGATCATGACACTTGTGGATACTCAAAATCACGAAGAGGGAAAAACAGACTTTGCGTGAAGTAACGAGGTCTCCACTGCCATTGCTAGACTACAACACCGCTGCCACGGTGGGGAGGGCCGACCGAACAGAAGACAAATAGGGCAAGCTGGAAAGGTGAAAGTATCACTTTTTCTGAAACGGAGTGAGTACATTGTTTTATTAGTTGCAATGGAAAAATTAGTTGATACATAACCCAAAATATTGCTGCATAATGTGTTATGCATCCTTTGTGGTGGTTTGTATAATAACTACTCCCTCCGTTCTTTTATTATAGGCCGGTTTGGGATAGCGGGGAGATTAAGGTTTTTAATAAAACCAATCATTTCAGCCGGTTTTTCTTGTTTTTTCCTTTTTTGCCCTCTCACCAAATAAACTCATCTCCCTAAAAACAAACGAAACTGAGAAACCAAATTCCAAATTCCAAATTCGAAAGTTAATCACCCCATCAATAATTTTCCATGGATTTTAATCTGCTCCTGTTTTTAATTTAGGGTTTTCACCCAATTCAAATATGTTATCTTATTCTTCTTCATCTCCTTCTTTTGGTCGTTTTACTTCCTCCTGCTGGTTTTCACCCAATTCAAATCTCAATTGATTGGTTAGATTGAGGTTTATCAAGAGCTTGGGTTGGTATTAAAGAGAATCTGTGTTTAGTTTGTAGGTCTTCTTGGTTATAAGATGGGTTTCAAGTAGTTTCTGCTATAGAGGGTTCTTCTGCTGCGGATTGTGAAGAGAAGTTTGTGATGGGTTTCAAGTAGTTTCTGCTAGAGAGGGTGCTTCTGATGAATTTCGTGTATTGATGAAGAAGAACTTAGTGACAGATGAATTCTTTTAGGCAGTAACAACAAGTGGCTATTATCTCAGTGTGTGTCAATGGGAATTCACCTTTTACATGTTTGATAAAATTACCAAGTGAAATGGGTTTCGACTTGAATCAAACTCCTGAGGATACTCTATCTCAAGGTAATTTTCCATCAACTACTCCAATTACAATTCCATCTCCAATTATAATTTCATCTCCAACTATTAGAGATTTAAATCAATATTGTCTCATCGATTTAA